>JAVLVB010000185.1:1104973-1120538 GCA_032876305.1 Orestias chungarensis
TTCTAGGAACCACCAGTAAACCTGCAGTCTAAAGTGCTCTGTTAGGGACATAAGGATTAATCAGATGTCTGATATACGATGGAGCTTTATTAGTGAGGGCTTTATATGTCAAAAGAAGAATCTTAAAATCTACTCTAAGTTTGACAGGGAGCCAATTAAGGGAAGCTAAAATTGGGGAGATATGATCTCTCTTTTTAAGTTTCATCAGAACTCTTGCTGCAGCATTTTGGACCAACTGTAGACTTTTAATTGCATTTTGTGAACTTCCTTCTAATAAATAGTTACAATAGTCCAGCCTTGAAGTAACAAATGCATGGACTAGCTTTTCAGCATCTGTCCTAGAGAGAATATTTCTAATTTTTGCTATATTCCTAAAATGAAAGAAGGATATCTTACAGACCTGTTTTATATGAGACTTGAAAGACATTTTCTGATCAAAAATAACACCAAGGTTCTTTACATTGTCACCAGATGCCAACCTTATTCTATCCAGGTCAACTGCTGACTAAGCAATTTCTTTTTTAGAGGTTCTGGTCCAAAGATAACAACTTCTGTCTTTTCAGAGTTCAAGAGCAGAAAGTTTAATGTCATCCACATTTTGATGTCATCTAGACATGCCTGTAATCTACCAAACTGACTGGATTCATCAGGATTTATAGATAAATACAGTTGTGTATCATCAGCATAACAGTGGAAATTAACACCATGCTGTCTGATGATTTTACCAATAGGGAGCATGTATATAGTAAATAGAATTGGGTCAAGTACAGAACCCTGTGGTACTCAAGTAACCTTACAATGCGGAGAAGATTTGTCATTTAGATGAACAAACTGGGATCTATCAGACAAATACGATTTAAACCAGCCTAGTTCTGTGATACCCACAGTGTGTTTGAGCCTTTCAATGAGGACATTGTGATTGACTGTGTCAAAAGCAGCACTGATATTTAGATTTAATATTTACATTTAGATATAAATCTTAAACTTTTCGTTCAACAATAAAACATATGTATAAATGTGCGTTTTGCTAAATGTAAACAAAATGACCTAAATTTGCAGAAAATTTGAGTGCGAACTGTGATCCCTTTCTTTTACCTTGCTATTACCCTATGCTTTGTTTTTCTAATAGATGCCATGAAGTCTTTTGAAGCAACACTAAGTTACTTTTCAATCTTCATAACATATTTTCATAATTTTTGTGATTAAATGTCGACTTACAGCTCATTGAATGATACCTCTGTCATGGCACGAGGGGGTTCGTATCGCTTTAACTGGCACTAAGCAACTTTTAAGAGGATGGCAGGAACTCTGCCACATAAAACTACTGCAAATATTCTGACTGCTTTATTTCCCTAGTTTCTTATTTTCAACATCATGATATGACAATTTTTTGCCCCAAAATGTAGTATTGCTGTTGTCCACTGGCCGCAAAACTGAAACTTCTGTAGTGTTGCTTTAATAGTGGAAGTCCTTTTCAATTTACCCTCCAAAACATTCTCTACCCACCTGATGCTTGCGTTGACATCTTCAAGTAGTCTTTTGTTGTCAGGATGGCAAATAAGTGTTATATATCACAAATACAGCAGCTGAGTATGTTTAAAGAAGACGAAATTCTACATGTTAGAAAGAAAGACTATTCCTGAATATGTCTTGTGTGCTCCACTGTGTATGTAGTGTAAAATGTATTGTAGTCCTGTATTGAATGTATTTACCAGTAAAGTCAAACCATTTTTGAAAAGAAAAAAGTTTTTTTTTTATTTCCTCTTCTGCACTCACTATAAAATCAACCTTGTTGAAATGTTATCCCAAATAGATGCCAGGGTCTGCTGCCCAGTTTGACGGGTAAGCAAACTGAAGGGCGTTAAACAGCAACCCTGTTAAATAAACATCATTTTCAAGATTACATTTTCACAGACATGACACGTCTAGTCATTTAGTCTCGTCATCTGAAGCAAGAGGAAACCTCACACAGCTCAAGAGACTTGTTAAAAATCTGAGTTAAGATGGGGACCGATTAGTTAGTGCAGCCTCTTAGGCATGACAGCGAAACATTGAGCTTTCCTGGTCTTCTAATGCTGAAAGATCTTAACAACATCTTCCTCACACAGCTGTAGTCCAGGAAGGGGGTCTGAGTACAGATTTGTTCGTATATATAGAACATCTGTCTCATCGTGAGAAGTGTGATGTGTAATGATGTTTATATTTAGTTCAGTTCAATTAGAGACTACAAGTTTTCCTTTCCCCCTCTAGCTTGAAAGGCGATAAAGTAAAAAGTGATCAGAGTATCATAAAGCTGCACGAGGAACAGTAGACTATGGATCTTTAGAGGATGTGTTACAGTTTTCCAATATATTTGGATTTCATGTGAGAAACTTCTTATGCCGCCTTTATTTCGGATGGTCATCAAAGAGTTAGCCCGATGAACTATAATGATCCAGTTTGTTGTAATTTCGCATTAGCAGGATTAGTGTGACCAACTGACCAAAAAAACACGGAGAACTTCCTGAGGTTTACAATAGATTAAATAGAACTCTAGGAGTGGGATGAATGACTTTGATAGCTCTGTGATGTCTGTAAACCAACCTTTGTTTCATAAAAAAGATCACATCATCACTCTTTTTCTCTCCATGTTGGTTACAGACCAGGCAATGCTCAACTACCTGAGTTTAAATGAAACAGACCACAGCAGATTTTGTAGTTTTAGAGTTGAAAAGCAGAAGTTTGTCAATTGTGTTACCAAAGGATTGGACGTTAGCCTGTTGGAGTGATGGCAACGAGACCCTGCTGGTCTGCATCTCCAGCAAATCCTCTCAAAGGCTTCTTAATGACCAACCAAGGTCTCAATAAATCTGTTAAAGTATATAAAAAATGGAAAGAACATGCCTGAAGAGGACTGTCTGGTGCTTGGTTGTTCCTTACTTGTGGAAGTGTTCAGAAAATCATTTTAAAATGCAGAATAAACACACAAAGTATGTTACACAACTAAAGATTTTGTAGAAAGTTGAGCCTAAATTTGAAAAAGCAAGTTTTACTTGAAGGGAATCAGGTAGATGTTTCAAAGCTGCAATAAATTCATTGGTTATTTCTTTTACGTTTTAATAATTCTGATTTTCAACAGTCTAGTAGCTGCAATGTGAATCAGAATAAAACAGGGTTTTTTCAGAGCAAAACTAGGATGAAATACGAATAATATTAGGCAAATATTAAAACTCGGTTTAGATGTTTTTGTTTGCTGGTAAATTATAAATAGGATCTTTTATAGCAGATGTGCTGATCTATAACAACGCTAGGAATGGGCACATTTTGACTGCATATGGCTTTCACATAATGAGAGTGAGAGTCACCCAATAGTGCAACAGGTCCTTGCTGCATCAGCGTGTCTGCTGTACAGTCTCATGTTTCTTTCAAATTTCAAAGCGTCTCTCAGTTTAAACCATTATTCAGTTTCTATGGTGTATTTTCTCTGTAGTGAGGTATAAAATGGTGTCTCCCCTGCTCTCCCCCTCCTTCCCCTAAGTACCATTAAGCTTAATGTCAACGCTGTGCTGGCAGCAAAGAATTATTGTCATTTCTTGACGCCCACCTGGTTACCCTTGGTAAGCTGCCAAGTTAAGCTCTGTGGCAAGCAGCCCGGGTGCCACAGTACTCCAGATAGATGGTGTTTATTTACCACTGCATCTGTTTACTTGCGCTGTGCAGAGTTTAGCACCGTGCAGATGGCTGCCAGCAGCTTCTCAGAAAGACCACTGACCATGCACCAAAAAAAGAGAGAGGGGAAAAAAAGCAAGTTGCTCCAGTGGGATTTAGAGCTGCCATAAAAACTGCAACAAAAATATGAACAAAAAACAAAAAGCAACCTTGCACAGTAATAAAAGAGATGAAAGTCCTAAAGCTGAGGGATAGCAGTGTGTGGTTAGGCCCTGCTGAGAAAAGTGTATTTAACATCTTGTCTGAACGCCACTCAATGACCCCTCCTCCCCTCGTGGAACACTTTTTAGACCTCACTAGGAATAACTTACACTCTCACATTCACCCCTCCGGTTTGGAATCTGGCACGGAGGCTGGCTCGTAGTAAACACAGCGGTTCACGATTGAAATCACATGCTTGGCGCACAAGACATCCTGTTTACAGCTCAAATATTGTGCTTTTTAGCGTATTGTTGCAAAGCATCTATTTATTTGACTCAAATACATACAAAGTAGAGGTAATAAAATTAGCTTATTAACATTTCAAAATTTTATAAAACTTAATTCGTTGACACTTTTATCTACACAGACTAATTCCACTGTGGAAATGGCCAGTGGGTCAGCAGACACTAAATGTGAACTCTTACACCTTCGATCAGCAGGCATCAGTGAATTGAAATATGTTTTCATTATCTTGCTGAACAAAACCAGAAATCTAAAACAAAAAAAACAACAACAAAAAAACGGTGGACCAGTGCAGTCAGTCTAATGTGGAGATCAGAGATCCAGCAGAGACCTTATGATCAATGAATGGCTCATAAAGACATGTCCTGTCAGCCCGGTGAACTTTCTCAACAGTCAGTCTCAGCCGCAAAAACATCGCTTCAAACCTGACGGATTTTGCTTTAATATATGTGGAACAACACCTTTCGTTTCAAACATTGTCTACACTGTAAATCAGAAACAAAAACAGGAGTCAGGAAAAACCATAAACAAGCCGTTGGAATTATAAGTGCTTCAAGTCCATTATTCAAGAGGACCTTCTATATCATTACTATTGCTGATAAAGAGGTAACTGACTGTGCCAAAACAAGCTGAAACTTGATAACAAATGAAAACCCAGCATTCTCTACACCATCTCCATCCTGTTTTGAACTTTACCTATAATTAAAAAATTCCTTGTCCAGATCAGAGTAATAATAATTAATAGAATAATAACCATGTTAACAACATCAGTTTTATAGCAAAGCTCCAGTCATTAATAAACTAAGTGCTTTATTCTCCCGTGACAGGGTGCGAAAAGCGAGCTTCGATCGCCAACAATTGTAATTGTAATTGGCATGGCAACCTGGCATTTTATGAATAAAGGGCAAATAAAGATAGTTAAAGGATTTCTTGCTTAAAACTTGAGTCGCTTTTTACACTGGTTTAATAATGTTTAAGGCAAAAACAAACAGAACCACAGAAGCACCTTGTGTGTATTTAATTTTTTTATCTTTGAAAAAATATAATCTACAAAAACTACAGCTGTTTTTGTTTGAAAAAAATTATTTGAACCCCTGAGTAATTCTTTTGAATGAGGGATTCAGTTTTTCCTCTTTTTAGAGCTCTCTCATCTCATCATTTCATCCGAACGTTCCTGGTAAAGTTAAAAGTCTTACTGGAACAGTCTTCCTGAAGAGGTTAGACAGGTTTCAACTCTGCCGTTGTTTAAATCCAGGCTGAAAACAGCCTTAGTTAACTGTGCATATAGCAACTGAGAATATTATTATGATTTTATTTTTATTTTTATTTTATTTCTTTTAAATTCAAAACTGATTTTATTGTTTCATTTTCTGATCTTTTTTCTTATGTAAAGCACTTGGAATTGTCTTGTACACGAAAATGTGCTATACAAATAAACTTGCCTTGCCTTGCCTTGCCTACTTCCCAATACAGTCGTTAATAAGATCTCAGTCTCATAAAAGTTACATACAGAGCCTTCAAAGTCCAGAGGTCACCAACAAAAGCCTCTACAACCAAAGCTGATATACATCATTTTTACAGCCATACACAGATTACATTCCCGTTCTATCAGGCAATCTCATTTGATTTCTCATGATTTTCAGAATGTTTACTCATAATAATCTGAAAAGGGAGGTGCAAATTTGTATTTAAGATCATTTACTCTAATAACCATTAATAAACTCCAGGGTAACCAACTGATTGACTGACCTGAATATAAACCCTTACATAGCAACTCTACTATAAGTGTGTGTTATGACAGCGATCATTAAATAGGACGTCATTCTGCAAAATTTATTAGATAAAAATATAATTTACTTACACAATTACTAAGTAAAACTCCTATTTAAAGACATTTTTGCATGTGGACGTCAGTAGCAGTGATCAAATCACTGCATTAAGCAGCTGCTCCCTGTAAATGGCGTTAAAAGGATATACATTTTCTCTGCCTCTTGTTCAATGCATCATTTGGATGTTTCTGCTCATGCTCAGTAATTTGCTTGAAGTGCAGAGGTAATTGATTGCCTCGGGTGAGTGTGAGATGTATTTACCAAGCGGCTGTCTTCCTAAATCACTTCTTCTGGCTGGCCAGCTTGTGTTAACATAGCAACTCCCTCACCAGTCACATTGTGTTAGTTCACTGTATTAGGTGAAGTACAAACACATAAACTGTGGAACACCCTGATTGTTGCATTATTTTTTTGCATTTAATCTGTGCATGTAATGTGATTTTTACTTCTTGGTTTCCAGATTTCTTACCATAATGATATTGGACACTGTCGTCTTGTATCTTTTTTAAAACATGAAACACAGTACAAATAAATAGTACTGTGTACTTGTATGTTGGTCCAGTTTTTTTTATAACTTTAGTGAGTCATAAGCTCTAATACTGCAGGTAGAAAGATCATTAATTCCAAAAGGTTCAATAAATCTATCAAGATATACTGGCTTGTTTATACTGTCAATTTATGTATCCCAGTTATTTGAATTTCTAGAGTTATGGTATTTTTTATGTCTTATTGTTGCTTAGATTGATGTTTGGCTTTTCCAAGAAGGTTCTACTTACTGTTTATTACAGTCATGTGATATGTCAACATCTGAATTAAATTCTGTTGTGCATAGCCTGGTTGGATCACCAATAGATGGACACATTCAAAACAAATTTGCATAAACTACCTTTAATACTCAGTTTGAGATTCATGAAACCTTTATCCTATTAATAGAAAAGATACTAATCCTATGAGATTTTTCGCAGAAGATTCACTCTGGGCAAGAAGCTCTGGGTTTAGTTCCACCTCGGGTCTTTTTGAATGGAGTTTGCATGTTCGCTCTGTGCATGTGCGGATTCTTCCTCCCATAGTCCAAAAACACGACTGTTGGGCTTATTGGGTACTCTAAATTGTCCTTAGGTGTTGGTGTGTGCGTAAGTGGTTGTTTATTCTGTTTTTCTCTGTGTTGCTCTGTGATGGACTGGAAATCTGTCCTGGGTGTACCCTGCCTATAGCCCTATATGCACTGGACAAAGGGCTAGAGGCGGGGTACACAAGGATAAGCGGGTCGGAAAATGGATGGATCGAATCACTTTATCCTGCAACAGGCATAAACTGCATAATATGACTGTTCTTCTACTATTTGAGAAACAATGATAAGAGCTCATTTTTGTCCAAAATATGCCTAATTACATCATTACACTGTAAAAAAGATGTAAATATTTTGGAACTTGTGCTCTTCTGAAAGTTAGAGAAAAAGTGAAGACTTAGGAACAGTTTCCTTAGTTTAATTAACTCTCTTTGCATCCTTATTTAAAAATAATAAAACAAATTTCAAAAGTCAAAGGTAATGTTTTGTCCTAGGGAACAAAACCAAACCTGATTTCTTTAATATTGAAAATGACTGTAATTAAAAGAAAAATGCTTTGGTTAATGAAGGAAATATAATCTGTTTCCTGTACACCTAAACTATGTTTGAAATGTAATATTTGCACTGAAGTCTATCGTAAATAGATGTCCCAAACAATATTCTATGGACTATTTCCGTTTTATCTGAATACGGCTCCTTTAGTTTTATTCTTCATATGATTACGCGGTGGATCTAATATTATACATTGAGACATATTCAGTGATACCTGCTTTATCTGCAGCCCAACAGAGAGGCCTACAACTCTCCTGTTCTAAAAACGAAACCTTTCATTTAGCTCACTATGACACCATAAACCCACTTGACAGCTAAACTATTTCATAATCTGTCCTACGTCTCATCCCAAAAACGAGCTGTGAAAAAATCCCTACTAGCTCCAAATTGAAAAATATATTCAAAATAATTCTGATTCTCTCTAATTATGTAATATATCTTTTAATCGCAAATCATAATTTTTGTTGTTGTAGTTTAGGTACATGTTGCATTTAAATAAATACAAAAATAGCAAAACAAACAAGACATGTGTCTGGATGTTTATGTCTTTGGTGAATGGTTTTTGTTTTTGTTTTTTGTTGCAAGTATTTTCCCTTATTTGCAAGGAAAATTGATTTATTTGATTTACAAGATGACCCAGATGTAGAGACAATGATGACAGGTTGAGTAAATGCTACGATAAAAAAACTTAAGAAACAGACTTGTAATCACAAGGTGAGGACCACAGACATATCTGACAAGTGAATGATTGAATTAAGGAGTATTTACACTGGTGAGTTTATGTTCTGGATGATACACACGTCAGTTATTAAATAAATAAGGAACAGCTGTGAGAATGGGTGAAAACGACTGAAAAAATAAAACAAACAACTAAACATACAGAACAACAGATCTTGAGATTACCACTAAACCCCCAAAAGTACAAGGAACATGAGAAACAAAGACAGAGAAACCAGAAAAGTGTGCAAACACAAAGCAATACAAATGATTAAGGAACAGAGACTGCAAACAAACAAAGAAATAATTTTTTAAAGGCTAAAAGATTGCAGCACAAAAAGGGATATGAATAGAGGTAAGATACTGCGGAGGCTGATTCTAATTTGTATCAGCTCCGGGTTCTTTCACACACTGCTGAGGAGACGAGATAACAACAAAGTTTATCAAAACATTTGCAAATGGAGAAAACACGACGTCTGAATGAGCTCCGAGGAGCTCAGTTCAGAGTCTGATTTTATACTTGCCACCTCGCAGGTGCGATTAGAAACAGCATACACTCATATAAGCACAAGAGAAAAAAGATCAACATGTTTTAAATTATATCTTCTGGTTCTCACGATTTTGTTGCTCATCAGAGCTTGTCAACCTTAACTATTTTCACTGTGCGTACTTCTGCTAATTTAATCTGTTTGCTCTTTGTTTTGTTCCGGATGCGATGAGATGAGTAACCACTTTAAGCTTATCAGTCAGGAAATGCAGTCACTTTGCAATTTACAAAACATAATACAAGTTTCATCATTGACAAAGTGACAATCAAAGTATTTAAACCCTTAAATTGTATTGATCTTAATTAATATTAATAATTTTATTTCACAATACCACAATAAAAAAAATAACAAAAAAACAAACTCCCAAAAATCCTTCCATTGATGGACTGGGGAGTGAAGTCGGGTTTCTAGGTTCCAAGATTAAATTTTTTTACCAGATCCTTTATTATTTTATCAATGCCAATTATCTATTGGTGGAGGTAGCTTTATGGTGTAAAGACCTTCTCCTTCTTTCCAAAGACAAGGAATGTTTTCTAAATGTCAGGAGATATCAAAATGTGTTCCTCTGACCCATATCTTCATTCTTTGGAACTGAAATGTATATTCGCCCCTCAAAGAGCAGGGTTAATCTTTGAGCCTTGATAATTCTGAACCCAGGAGGATGGAGTAACTTACTCTTCAGTCCTGATTTCACCCCCTAATAACTAATACGGGATTTTCTTGGAGATGGTGGAGGTGATGCACTACTGATGTGGAGGTGCCAGCCTGTCTTTGTGTGCAGTTCTACCTTAAGCTACTGAGGCCCACAACTTGTTAATTGTGTTATCAGTAAAGTTGCCAAAATGTCTTTCTTGTTTAAACTTTAATCGTCCAATCCAGTAAAGAGCACCCAACAACAGTCATTAGGAGAACAGTGCGATAATACTCACTCTAAAGCTATAAAATGCAGCAGTTTTATGTTATTTGCTTTCAATATATAATAAACACAGAGGAATTTTTTTTTTAAACTACAACATAAGAGCTAGCTTTTGTCTTATCAGACTACAAAAGGTCCTTTGATTGTCTGAAAACTTGACAAAAGGCCCAGAACATTGTCTGCCTTCAGCTCCCCTCATTAGGATAGTTGGAGAGCAGTCTGGCACTCATCATAAAGATATGACTGTGTAAGACGTAATAAACCAGGTAATCTCCTGCTGTGACAGACTTCAAAGATCTACATCTTATGAAGCATTGGGCTCCATGAACCGTACAGACATGCCTACGCTTTTGTCGGCGCTCCTGTCTGCCTTGCATGTACAACAGAGATCCTGGACAGGTTTAGCTGGGATTTTACTATTTATATGTTGATAAATTAGGGAGCCTTGCTTATTTCAGCAGCCACCGCCTCAAGCCCTGATTATTTATGGATTTCACCTTAACCCCGGGAAAGGTTTGGTAGTTTTAAAATTACTCAAAGTTTATTGCATTTTTTATTTTCTTCTTTAATGCAATTATTGTGAGTACGATACACTGCAAATTTACTGACATGTTATTGACACAATATTATTAATGAGGGGGATGTCTCACAAGATCTTACTTGGATACCTGGATGTAAAATAAGGGCATGAGTCCATTAATCATGTGTTTCTGCATCAGTGCTGAGTGCAATAGAGTTGATCAGCCTCTGGTTCTGCTGTGGGGTAATAGAAGCTCAGGTTGTTTTGATGGTGGCTTTCAGATCATTTGTATTGTTGTATTATCTTCCTCTTGACATTACTCAGTAGAGTTTGTTGTTGGTTGTCTAGACCAGAACAAAAAAGGGGGACATTTTACTTTCTCCACCTTGTAAGCTGTACTGTCATTATAACTCTAATTAATATTCCAAATTATGTTATTTTTACTACTGCAGCTGTTCGAAACGATCGGAATAAGAAGAAAAAGGAAAGCCCAAAGCTGGAACTGGCAGAGAGTTACGAGCTGACGGCTGAGCTAGAGACTATCATCGAGAAGATCCGTAAGGCCCATCAAGAAACCTTCCCCTCCCTCTGCCAGCTGGGCAAATACACCACGGTGAGTGTGGTTGAAAATCAAACATATACATCTGTGCTGTTGCAACATCTGAGATTTTGTTGTTTTCATTTTTTTTTAAATGTTATCTCACTTATGAGGTGGGCTTCTTTGATCCTGGCTCGAAAAAGAAAAAAAAAACTTTTTGTACTTAGCTTTTTGTATACATTGTTTTGTATTGAGTTCACTTTTTGTTTCTGCTGCTATATTGAGAGGAAAGTTTCAAATTTCGATCCTCTGCTTGTCTTGCACATATGCAGTGTCAACAATAAAAACTACTTGACTTGACTTGACTTGAAATGTTCCGTTAACATATTGATAATCAATCTTTTGTACTTTACGCCTAATCCCCATTTAATTCATCCTGATCCTCCAGTTGTACAGTTATCACTGTCTAGACAAATCCACAGTAGAACCTCTTATTTATTGCCATTAGCTATTGATTGGACATCAAGGGTGATGGAGTGCCGTACAAGAGATCATTACATCACTGCACACATCCTGACCTCAGGGTTTTTTCCTCCCACTGTCATGCATTATTTAACCTTTATTTAAACCTAGAGCTCGCTGAGACATAAGGAAATAAAGAAACAGTGTAGCAAAATGTAGAAGCATCACATCATTTAATTCGCTTATCTGTTCAACTTTTGACAAGTCGCAAAAGTTTGACTGATGCATCAAATCAGGCTTGCATGATTACCATCTTCTGTAATTGTGCAACAGAGTGAAGCTGGATAGCAAACGTGCTTGACAAGACTTAAGATTGCTTTATATTCCAGTGATCAGAAACCCCCAAACACCAGAGGCAACAATGAAAGATGGAAAGGTCTGATAGCAAGAGGAAGCCATGGAGATCTCACCATTTGGACACGTTAGGGACTCATTGTCTCTAAGTGGTAAAACCGTTTAAAGAAAACAATCAACAAATCCTTGTGCCGATCTGCTTTTCTTGTTTTCCAAAAAGGGATGGCTCTGTGCTGGTTATAACTATGAAAACGATGGAAGTTTAAGAAAGTGTTGCTGAAACCTACTCAGGGTCTAGCTGTCTCAAAATTGTGCTGTTACAACACAGACGGAAAAATGTTTGCTCTAAGATGGCTGAGAGCTGGATGGAAAGTCAGTCGCTTTGACTGACACACAGACACAGCAGCACCATGATGGAGCTGACAGCATCTAATATATTTGTTTTATAGATGACTTACATATAGATTGCAGTTGGCAGCTGAGAACCATGAATGGCAGCACACTATTGTGGGAGGGGGTGGGGGGGTGTCTCGGGACTGATCTGGTGATGTTAGTTATGAGGAATTTTACACACTTGTCAGTCATTGAGATTGGAGAGGGTGGGTGTCTGGGGGGAGGCTCTACTAACCCCACTAACCCTATCCTAAGCATGCTTTTATGAAAATAATCAAAAGATGTGGTCGCGCTAATGAGTTATAATCTGTCTCTTCTTGCAGTGATGAGATCCATTCAGTCAATGACACTAGGTTTTTATTGAAGAGCTGTAAGTAATGCTAAAGTAGGGCAGTCAGCAGCTTTTAGCTCTCTGCTTTGCACAGCTGCACTCTGTGGCTGCTGTCACCTCAGCGTACAGTCAGCTTCCATCTTCATAAGGACAGCTTTTCCCCTTTTCAATGCAAACACAAAGCTACTAATCGCTTTAACCCTTTTTTCCCTCCACCCTCATCCTTCTCTCGTGAGACATGTTTTCATCTAACCACATAAACAGCCTGCATTGAGCCAAACTTTGTGGCTGAAAATAGTCATTAACAAAAGAGAAACTATTGCTTTCCAGTGATGATATGGAAGCTGGTGTTTGTTGTTATTTGGAGCGAAAGTGGTGCCTCTGATAAAGATGTAATCTGGATCAGTGGTAATTATGCTTGCTTTCAAGCATTGAGAAGTTCCTCATTATTTCTGGGGATTGGATCCTGATGCAGCTTTTGACTTCTCCTCAGCTGAAACAGAGGAGGAGCTCCAGATTTTCCATATATTAGGTTAAAGCTCCAATTATGTGGTGAAATATTCTAATCCTAGTATGTGGTGATTTAGAAGTTCACTGGCGGGTTAGCAGAGATAGCTCCACAATGAAAAACCCTTCACTGACAGTGATGGTGATGAAAAATGAGCCTGGCACTTTCAAAGACAAACTGAAGCATTAGTCCTCGGCGAGGAGGCCAGGCAGGCTTCAGGCGGTGGCTGCAGTGCAGTGCACGCCTCGGCCTTCAGATATTAGCCACATTAGAGTTTGTCCACTGTCACCATCCATCTCAGATGCTGGCTGCTTCTAAAACCTTTTCGCTTTCTGCATGTGTGCACTCAAGCTTGCTGATGTACCTCTAGGTGCTCATTTCTTCACAGCCTGGCTTTTTTTAATGCATCAACTTATCTAATTTGTTTGGATAAATGAACTTAAATGAAATTAGGATTACCTGGTAACGTCCTTGTTTCCCTCTATTGAATTATAAGACTAGTGTAATTGACTGAGATTGCTGCATGGAGGGAAGGCGGGTGTAGGGGGTTCAAAAAAATCTAACGGTAACACCTCGTTACGCCCCATTCAACCTTTTTTCATGTGCTTTCCCTCCACAGCCAGAGGGCAGAACAAGATAAGTTGCTTTAATATCTGCCACTGTCATGTTCTTCACCGTATATCTATTGAGAAACAAACACTCTTACAGAAATTACATCTTTACCTCCTCCCTTCCCATGAAATCAGACGTCAATCAAAGGAATGTGCTGTTGTGTCGACTGCAGCTCGTTGCGTTTGATTTAAACACAGCCTTAATGTCCCTCTCACTTAACCCCATCATACTTAATGATCTTTCTTGGTTTTAACTGTCTGCTTTCCCCCTTTATCTCCCATTGTCTCTTGTCTCAGTGGTGCCCAAACGTTAGATTCTTTGAGGAAGACAGTGTCCAGCATGAATTTTTAGCTCCCTATCTGTCCCAACAGTCTCTTTGATGGGCCGGAGGAACAATGCTGTCTTCAAGCACACTGACACCAATAGCACTTTAGGGACTGCACTCAGATAGACATCATGATGGGTATATATTGAATTTTTAAAATAGGCTATATTAGTTTTTCAAATTCTCCAGTTTCTTTTTTCTCAATAGTGTATTTAGGGAAACCTCCTTCCATCACAAAATCATTTTCAGAACAAATCATTTTGGTTCTTACAATTGTGAAGCAGCGACCTAGAATCAAGAATCAAGAATCAGTTTATTTATATAGCGCCAATTTACAACAGGTGTCGTCTCAAGGCACTTCACAGAAAATCAATTAAAATCAAAGATACATCATAACAAATCAATTTGAAAAAGTTTCCAATCTAAGGAACCCCAGCAGATTACATCGAGTCATTGACTTGCAGCATTCACTCCTCTGGAATCAGCAGACAGAAACAATGGCTTGTGTTGTCGTTGACTTTACAGCAATCCCTCATACTGAGCATGCATGTAGCAACAGTGGAGAGGAAAAACTCCCCTTTGACAGGAAGAAACCTCCAGCAGAACAGGCTCAGGACGCTGAGGAGGATTAACCCCCGGAAAGCTGCTGGCCCAGACAACATCCCTGGACGGGTGCTGAGAGAGTGCGCGGACCAGCTCTCAGACGTGCTGGCGGACATCTTCAACGCCTCCCTCACCCAGGCAGCTGTCCCCACCTGCATGAAGACCGCCACCATCATCCCGGTCCCAAAGAGCTCCGCAGTGACAGGTCTGAATGACTATCGGCCAGTAGCACTCACACTGATAGTCACAAAATGCCTCGAGAGACTGGTTCAGACCCACATCAAAGCCACCATCAAGGTCACTGTTGATCCACACCAGTATGCATATAGGGAAAATCGATCCACAGAGGACGCCATTTCCTCCGTGGTCCACACTGCCCTCACCCACCTGGAGCTGAGGGATTCCTACGTCCGTATGCTGTTTGTTGACTTCACCTCCGCGTTCAACACCATGATTCCTCAGACTCTGATTAAAAAACTCTCCTCACTTGGACTGAGCTCTTCCATCTGCAACTGGGTCCTGGACTTCCTAACCAACAGGCCGCAGTCTGTGAGGATTCACAACATCTCCTCCCCCACCATCACCCTCAGCACTGGCTCCCCTCAGGGCTGTGTGCTGAGCCCCCTCCTGTTCACACTGCTAACATATGACTGCTCGCCTATCCTTCCAGACTGTCATATTGTGAAGTTTGCAGACGACACAGCAGTGGTTGGATGCATCCGAAAACGTGATGAGTCCAGCTACAGGCAGGAGGTGGAACACCTGGAGGGTTGGTGCAGAGAGAACAACCTCTGCATTAATGAAAAGAAAACCAAGGAGATGATTTTGGACTTCAGAAGGGGCAAGCATGCCCACCTCCCCCTGCACATGGGAGGATCTGCGGTGGAAGTGGTCAACTGCTACAGGTATTTGGGTGTACACCTGAGTAACAACCTCTCCTGGAGCAACAACACTTCCATTCTGGTCAGGAAGGCGCACCAGAGGCTCTACTTCCTGAGGAGGCTCAGTCGAGCTGGACTCGGGAGCTCAGTCCTCACCTCCTTCTACAGATGTGTGGTGGAGAGCGTCTTGTGCTCCAGCATCAACGTGTGGCATGGAAGCTGCTCTGCTGCAGACAGGAAAGCTCTGCAGAGGGT
>JAVLVB010000185.1:1120638-1181379 GCA_032876305.1 Orestias chungarensis
AGCTTCATTCCTGAAGCTGTGAGACTCTTGAACTCATCCTGAACAAACCACTGCACGGACTACAAATTTTTACTATACCCGCACTTTAATACCGTATATTCCTATTTTATTTATTTTACTTACTTTACTTTGATTTTATTTATTTTAATTTTTTTAACTTCTTTTATCTATTTTAATATTAGCTCTTGGGTGGAACTGTACCGTGAGTATATAATTTTGTACCACCTAATGTACCATCATGTATGTTGAATGACAATAAAGTCTCCTTGAATCCTCAGTACAAGCAGCCATCTGCCACGACCGACTGGGGGTTTGAAAAGACAGAAAGCTAAATTAGAAGCATAGGATACTGAAATAATAGTGTTTATAGCAGCACTTGTATAGCATCACTGGAAGCATCTCAGCCCATGTTCTCCTCCAAGAAGCTGTCTCAGCTAACAGAACGCAAGCCCAGGTGTGGCTACTCTGGTGAGAAGAACACTAAGAGAAAACAAAAGGTTAACAAGGTTGAAATAACGGTAAGTAAGTAGATTGGACAAAGGAAGAAAGTAGCAGAGAGAGAAGTGGTCAGATTGTCCTCCAGCAGTCTAAGCCTATAGCAGCATAACTATAGAAAAACTTAAATAACTTAACCCTATAGAGTGAGACATGAAGAAGGTAGAGCAAAGGAGAACCGTCTGTCAAGACTGAGTTCCTCCCCAAACGGATTAGGCTGTCTTCTCTACCTCTTCCTAACTATAAACTTGATCAAACAGGAAGGTTTTAAGCCTAGATTTGAAACTAGACAGGGTGTCTGCCTCACGGACTAAAGCTGGAAGCTGGTTCCACAGGAGAGGAGCCTGATAACTGAAAGATCTGCCTTCCATTGTGCTTTTAGAGATTCTAGGAACCACCAGTAAACCTGCAGTCTGAGAACGAAGTGCTCTGTTAGGGACATAAGGAGTAATCAGATCTCTGATATACGATGGAGCTTTATTAGTGAGGGCTTTATATGTCAAAAGAAGAATCTTAAAATCTATTCTAAGTTTGACAGGGAGCCAATGAAGGGAAGCTAAAATTGGGGAGATGTGATCTCTCTTTTTAAGCTTCATCAGAACTCTTGCTGCAGCATTTTGGACCAACTGTAGACTTTTAATTGCATTTTGTCAACTTCCTGCTAATAAAGAGTTACAATAGTCAAGCCTTGAAGTAACAAATGCATGGACTAGCTTTTCAGCATTTTATATGAGACTTGAAAGACCTATTGCATGTTACTGCATCTTCTACTACCTCTGACATTACTCACACCTTGAATAATTAGTCTGTCTTGTGTACTTTAATCTCTGTTTTAATTAGTTTACCTGGGATTTTAGTGTTTTTGCCGAGGAGTGTATAGAGTTCACATTTAGGTTGTATTTTAGTTTTGCTTTAAGTTAAATTCAATTTAACTAAGTCAACTCTCTCTTTATCATTTATGGGGTCGGAAGGATCTCCAGCAGTCATTGGACGGCCTGAAAAGGTTGTCCGTCCATCACATGGCAACATAGAGATAGACAAGACAAACATCCATGCACGCAGACACTCACACCTAGGGACAATTTAGACAAAGACAAGTTATTCTAATAGTCATGTTTTTGGACTGTGGGAGGAAGCCGGAGTAACCGGAGAGAACCCACATATGCCCAGGAACATGCAAACACCTTCAAGAAAGACCTCAGGCAGGAATAGAATCCAGGACCTTCTTGCTGCAGGACATTAGGGATTTAGTATCAAACCAAATAAAACAAATGTTTTAGTACAGAAATGTAGGCTTAATGATTTTTTCAAACATGTTTAAAGGTTGATATTTAAATATTTTTTTAATCTTTTAATATTACAGAAAACCCTAATCACAATTCATATTGTAATTTATTGACTATAACTGTACTTCATAGATTATGGAACAAATCAAAGGCTTTCTGTTTATCCTGTAACATTAATCTTTATTTACAGGTTGAGAACATAAGGAATCAGATCATCCATATTTTTAACAGACTTAACAATATGACACAATTAAATTATCTCACATTAGCGACATCTTTCGAATTCAGGCTGAAAACATCATACATAACTACTTGACAAACATAAAAAACACACATTTACACATCATTACACCCTTTATCATAATCTAAAACATTGGTCCTACATACACCGGATGCACAATCCATCTATCTTCTTCCTTAATCTACGTTCGGGTTGCTGCCACAACAGCCCAGCAAGAAGGCTTCCCTCTGTTCAGCTACTGAAGGGATCAACTACACCAAGTCCACAAAACACATGTAGATCGGCTGTGGCATGAGGTGTCCTGGTACAAAAGCGCATGAACAACGTTATGCTTGAACATGATGTTGGTTACAGAAAATCCTTGATGGGCACAGGAGTAAAGTAACATGATCTAGTAAAGGACTGCTGCCAGGGGTGTTCAACGTAGTCCGGGTTTAAATACGGCTGTTGCGTCCTCACAGCCGGTTTGTTAGAGAACAAGAAAACCTGTTAGAAAATTTTAAATATACTAGGGTCCCCACATCAGTCCTCCAGATCTACTGTTCTGCATTGTTTAAATGTATCCCTGCTTTAAGACACTGCATCAAATTTTTCAGCATGTCTTCAAATTTGGCAAAGGCCTGATAATGAACCATTTCTTTGAATCAGCTGTGTTGAAGCAAGGTTGCATCTAAAACGTGCAGGACAGTGGATGTTGAGGACCAGGGTTGGAGACCCCTGCTCTATGCAAACAATGAACAATTCCTTGGAAATAAATTATATTGTATCGATAACCCGAAAGAAATTATACAAATTCTCATAGTTGTTTTTTTTTAAAGAAAATGATTATTACATAAAAATGTTTTTTTAATTTCTCCCAGTGCTAAGTTTTAAAAAAGAGTGGTGTGGTAAAACCTCAATGTTGAATGCTGCACATCTCCTGACATTACAGTAGCCCCGGATCTGCAGGTTGGGTTCTTTAGGGCAAATAAAGAACATTGAGGTCTTGGTAGAGCTTGGTCACTAAGAGCTTTGCTTGCACCCAGGAAAACATCCTTTCTATTTCCCTCTGTTCTCTATAATCCTTGTTGGACTTATATGTTTTTGTACTGTCACCTGTGTGAGAACATTTATCTTCCACTCTTTTCATTTTCTTCAAAACTCTCGGGTTTCACTCCTGTGTTTGTGTTGATTCTGCACTGTATAGCTGTACTAATGGCTGCCTTGGCTTCATCCTGGTCAGTGCTACCTTTCACTTTGAAGTCTCTGTTTCCCATCATTGCCACCCATACTCACTGACACTGTTATCCTCATTACTGCAGGGCACGGCCACCTGGCTCAGTGTCTCTGAGAGCTCAGGTTGTATGAAAACTACTGAATATATTTTATGGGAGTGAAAAGGGTTCAGTCAGATTAGCAGTGGTATCATTAGCAGCAGTGTGTACTGAGCTAAAGCAGAATCTCCTTCTCTTGACTCCTTGTATTTGTATGTTGCAGAACTCGAGTGCAGACCACCGTGTGAGGCTGGACCTGGGCCTGTGGGACAAATTCAGTGAGCTGGCCACCAAGTGCATTATCAAGATCGTGGAGTTTGCCAAACGAGTGCCTGGCTTTACAGGGCTGACCATTGCTGATCAGATCACACTTCTGAAAGCTGCTTGCCTGGACATACTGGTGGGTGTTGGAGCTCTTATCTTGTGAGAGTTCACTTGCTGATTAGAATTCTTTTCAGTTTCAAAATTGATTTACCAAAAAGGGTCATTTTATTTTTTTGAATATAAATAATAAGAAACAGTGGAAAAGACAATCAAGTATGAAAGCATATCCCAAAATATAGTATGATGGATATTGATCAAAATACTAAATTTTCTGAAGTTTGGTTCTGTTTCAAGTCTAATTGCAATAGACATGGTTCCTTTCGGGTAGCTTACCCTGGTAGCAGGTATTAGAAGCTTTACTTTGATGAACAGAGATTAGTTAAAGAGCAAATAACTGCTCAGAGTTGGGCAAAGATAACCATCCATTCATAGTCTTTACCCTCTTTTTTGGGGTCATGGGGAAGTTCCTTTCCAGAGTCGTTGGGCTAAAGTTGTGGTCACCAATCCATCACAGGGTAACACAGACACAGGACAAACAACAATACACACATGTACAGAGGTTAATTAACCTAACAGTCATCTATTTGGTTTGTGGAGGGGAAGCCAGAGTACCCATGCAAACATGCAAACTCCATTCAGATATTTTAAAATAGTGCCTAGTTCAAGCAAGGCGACAGTGCAAGCACCTGCGCCATCATCCTTTCCTGGACCTGTGTGTACATGGTGGGTGCATTCCTTAGCAGTCAGGTTATGGATGACCTAGAAAATACATGATGTGGGAGGAGTTTTTCCTTTTAAATGGAGACAAAAATATTTGTTTGAGGTGGGTTAATCAACTTAAAGTTTATACACAATTGGGAACTTTAATGTATGTTAAAAACAACAATTCTGTTATATGTTACTGGACTTCTGTCACTCTAAACAGTAGATTCAATTTAGATCTTGGACCATAGACCAAAAGGTTATTTAGTGTAGATAACCATTAAATGTTAATTTTACAGTAAGATGGTTGTTTAATAATTGGGCTTTTGAATTAACTGCTATAAGAACCTTTAGGACTTTGATCTTGGTTCTGCTCTGTATCATTGTATTGTCTGGAAAACAAATACCTTTTATTTAAACTGAAGACACTAAGAATAATAACTATTCATGGTTAATTACATCTCATTGTTTCTTAACACAAACCTTTTAGATGTGCCATTTGTCTCGTTTCTTTTCAATTAGTTAGGTTACCAACAAACAGTAAAAGCTAATAGATGATGTGGCTGCTCCACATAGAGAAGAGACGAGTTGATATGAGTTGAGCGTCTGGTTAGGATGCGTCTCTGTTGCCTTTCTGGTGAGATGTTCTAGACACGTCCTAGAGACCTAGAGGAACACTTAGGTTTTGCTGTAAGGACCACTGCTTAGACTGCTGCCAATGGATGGATGGATGGAGGGAACAGATGATAGTTAGCATTACTGTCAGAGAGGCATCTTTTAGTTGTTGATATAATTTGTTTCTAATATGCACTTTGTGTGATTGTGTTAGAAAGACTGTCACAAAAATTGTTTTGCAATCTTTGAATGATCTGACTATTCTCTAAGAGTGGAAATATTTTTTCACAACAAAAAAGGGTAAAGTTGCTTAAAAGAGTTATTAGTACAACCCTGGTGCATTTAAAATGTAAGGATTGTATTTTAATTATTTGGATTGAAGAGAATCAATAGAAATCAGTTTTGTTGCATGCAGTTACATTTAAACTGGATGCACTTAGTACCTTGAGGTGACTTTTGCTGGGAATTGGCTCTATGTAACTGAAATTAGCTGAACTGAGTAGAGTCCTTTATTTTCTTTCAGTTTGAGAAATTCTTTTACTTTTTTCAAATTGTGTGCTGAGTTAGGTGCAAAGGTCTCCACACAATTCATAATTTATCCTCCGACT
Source organism: Orestias chungarensis (assembly GCA_032876305.1). Lineage (NCBI taxonomy): Eukaryota > Metazoa > Chordata > Actinopteri > Cyprinodontiformes > Cyprinodontidae > Orestias > Orestias chungarensis. Next base: position 1,126,163 of record JAVLVB010000185.1, read on the forward strand.
AGGTTAGTTGTTAAGATGTCCTGATTAAGCGTCTGTGTCAGTTGACCAGTTTGGGTCTTATCACTTGACCATGTATGTCAGTTCAAACCTTTAACGAGAATAGAGTCCTGGCACTGTAGAGTCCTTTTTTTTTCGTTCTCATTAAATTTTATCTTAGAGACAGTAATGTGTGTGTGTGCGTGTGTGTTTTCTTATATGATTAATGAAGACCTCTCAGTGGCTGTGTGTTTGTTATCGATAGTGTGTTCTTTATGGAGCACAGATGCGGAAATGTCTTTAGGCTGCTGGGTGATTGTTTGTCATTTAGCAGTTGTTAAGTGAAGCGACATGCTGTAGTAATGGAGCTGCAATAATGAGATGGAAAAGGCAAATGGCTGTTTCTCTTCCTCTCTTGTCTCTGTCATGCGTACTGTGCTGTACTGGTGTTAGATGACTCGGGGGGGTTGTTATTTAACATTCACTGCACAGAAAGAGAGGAAGGAAGCAGAAAGTACAAACAAGGTGATGACAGGGTTATGTTTTTACATTTTTGAGCTTTAAGGCTAAGTTCTGTTTTTAGAACTAATGTGGACCATGTTGTTTTGGATCTGGACATAAAATGAATTGTGTTCTAATTTTGGCAATGAATTTGAGGAAATGTTTTGGTGTAAAAATGCGATTACCATATAAGAGAATACATACTAAGCACATAAATTACAATTTTAAGTTTGTCAGCAGAAGGTGCTTTAAAATTCCTTGGAACATGGTTGCCTTGACTCTTGTATATACTCTTTGAACCTATACCAGCAGACGACATGGAGACATATCATCACTGACTGCTGCAACTTCATCTTTTAACGCATTGTGAAGCATCCTGTGCCTCACGACTCTTTTTCCGGAGTCTGGAACCTTGATATCCAAATCAAACGGTATATTCCTCTGAAGAGAATATTTTTAAACCCTGAGCAACAGTGTAGTTATTTTTCTCCTTGGCCCAGTATATATGCTTGTAGGTTCATGTGTAAGAGTTCTATGTGCATAGTGGCTTTTGTTGTGCTGACTCTTTATAAATCTGGTCCACTTCCTTCTACTAAACTTTATATGAACATTTCTGGATACAGCACTCAGCCAGTAAACAGCCAGTTTTTTAAGCCATGATCCTTTGTGACAGTCATCTGTTCAGTGAACAGACTATTTAAAAGCTCAGAGAACGTTTCAGGTCTTTGATTAGGGTGTGACATGTGACTCTAACCTTCTTATAGATGACCATTTCACAATATGCAAATTTTTAAGACATAAAGGTTTGAAATAGATTTTTTTAAGTAATAGTCTTGACATTCATGGAGATTTAAGACTTGGAAATGGCAGGGACACTTACTGACTTCACTTCTGAATAAAAACCACACTGAAAGTTGTCATTTTTCACACGTGTTTGGACTTTTAGTTTCATTCATGTTTAGGTTTGTCACAATTTCTTTTATTTTCTTATATGTCTTAGTCTATTACTTCTGTTTGAACCTATTTCCATAGAGTCCATAGAAAATAAATTATCTTTGTCGTTTATGTCAGATTCAGATACCCCTCCTTCTGTTCATCATTTCACGTTCTCTTAGCTTTCAATCTGTTTCCATTCCATTGCTCTACCTCCTCTCCACCTCCTTCCCAGCTCCTTCTACATACCTCTCATTAGTCCTTTCTGGTTCCCCTGGATGGGCTGCACAGTGGAGCAGTGGGTAGCACTGTTGCCATGCAGCAAGAAGGCTCTGGGTTTGATTCCACCTTTGGTGTTGGGCTTTCTGCAAGGAGTTTGCATGTTCTCCCTGTGCATGTGTGGGTTCTCTTTGGGTACTCAGGCTTCCTACCAAAGTACAAAAACACTGTTAGTCTGAGTGGGCTCTCTAAATTGTCCTTAGGTGTGAGAGTGTATGAGTGTATGTTTTTCCTGTATGTTTCTGTGTTGCCCTGCGATGGACTGGCGACCTGTCCAGGGTGTACCCCTGCCTCTCACCCATTGTAAGCTGGAGATAGGCGCCAGCAGACCCACCCGACCCCAATAGGGACAAGGGTGTATAGAAAATGGATGGATGGATGCGTATTTGTCAGGTGTTCAGAAATGGTCTGGTCAAAATGTTTCCAGTAATATTTCCTTAATTTATATAGTTCCTATCAAATCTGAATTCCTAAGATATAAATAAAATGTTCTTAATGTTCAGCCCCAACTACACTGTATATAAACATGTTTTAAACTAAGAAATACAATAAAGCTCTTCTAAATTCAAGTCCCAGTCTTACCAGGTTAAGGTCTGGTTTGGTTCTATCTCAGTCTGGAGCAGGCATACCCTCCCACAGCTTTAAGATCAGATTGTTAGAATCAGTATATCCCCACAAGCATTCAGTTCCACAGAAGGCTGGTAACAAGCTGTTGATTTGATTCAGGTGTGTTGGAGCAGGGATGCTAGCTCTGGAGCTCAAGTTCTCCTGCTGTTGAGAGTTTCTGTTGCACTCTGTTCCTCGCTATTGTGGGCTTTACAGATGGGCAGCGACATGGGTGATGGCTCTCCAGTTATGTTGTTTGCTGAAACACTAAAAATAGCTGGATATTTCATTTATTTTTGAAGACAAACAGCCAAAAGTGTCAAGTAGTTAAGATTAATGTCCAAAATGATGTTGATATTGATGTTGCATCTCATCCTTTGTTTGGATTTTTCCATAGCTGACTCAAGTAAAACATGATATTTAATTTTGTCTTATTCAAATTCATTGCTGGCCCAAAACAATTAAATGTATGAATAACAATTCATATTACCTGATTAGTTTACTATGTGTAAAAAATAGAGTTTAACACATTTATGTATTTTAACATGTGAAACTTTTAGATTTAGGTAAAGAAGTCAGTTGATGTACATCGGTGTCCATGTATGAACTTTATTTCAAGAAATAAACTGAAACATAGTAAAATGCACACCTTACAAAAATGGATTTATGTAGATCTGGTGTTTAAAAATGCAAAATCATGCTCATTCTGGTAAACACATTTATACATGGGGTCCTGGTTCTGCTCATAATCACACTCCTCAACTGTGATACCATGATCAACGGTCCTCTGCTAGTTGTTTCTTGTCTTCCATCAGTTTAGGTTCCTTGAGCTCGCTCAGATGGGAAGGCCTCTAAATAAACATAGTTTATTTAGAGTTTTATTGTTTGGTTCTGCCTAGTTCTGTGATGGAGACTTTCTGATGCTGAACGTAGCGCTGATAAGTGTGGGACAGTTCACAAACATGGAATAGTCATCCTGATTTCCCCCATTTCTAGCTGAGGATCGTTGTTCTTGTTAAACAAAAGGAGGTAAAGTAGGTTTCTGCAGTCTGAATGGACAAAGACGTTTTTGTTCTATCTTTGTGATAACTTTTCCTTTAACTAACAAGGATTCAAACTAACTTCTATGAATCCGAACCTGTGAGTAAAAGAATCAAGAATCAAGAATCAGTTTATTTATATAGCGCCAATTCACAACAGGTGTCGTCTCAAGGCACTTAAATATCTTAAGCAAACCGTTGGAACCTGGCACTAGAGTCAAACACAACTCTTGTTACTTATGCTTTCTGAGGACGAAAAATGCCAATGAACGGCAGGTGTCACTGTTCCATGCCAAGTTAGTCATTTATCAGGAATAACCATACTAGTACCTGCACCTCCAGTGCTGTTAAAAAATATTAAAAGTGAGATTGAAAAAATGTATTCATGTTGGATTATTGTTATTATTTTTTTGGAGTGGGGCTTTGATTCACCTTTAACAGAGGTGAGCTAACATTCTGCTCTAAAATTGCACACAGTTTTATTTTGAAGCTGCTCAAAGTGATATTCAAAAGTCATGAGGTAAACTATAAGCAGATACATGGTTTCAAAGACGAAAAAGAACAACACCCTTTTAAAGATAAAGCCAGTAAACATATAGAGCTGATAATTATTAGAAACTGGAAATGCTTAGGGCATTCTGGATAAACTGCTGGTTGCACATGGAGAGAACATCATCCTAAATATGGATTTTTTTACTTGGCATATCTCTCCCAGTAATACCATGTTTCTGTCTGGGTCTGGGAGGTACTAACCTGGTCCTACTTGTCAGATGTGACAAAGCATTGGTTGAATGAACTACCAGGAATGCAGAGTTGAGAAGTTGAAGGACAACTCTGATGGCTTTCTGGCTGTCGCTCAGCCATCATCATCTGTTCACCAACACATTTCCATGGTGAAGGACATAGCTATTGTGCTTGGTAAGAGGTATCATAGGAGAGATCAAACACAGTGTGTATGGATGTATATGTGTGGGACAGTGTTGGAGTGAGTGGAGTGTGAAAGCAGGCCTGCCCAGCCGGTGAGAGTCACCGCCAGTAACCATGTTTTATTCTGTTTCATGTTGCAGACACGCCTGCCACTCACTGTCAGAGGCAGCCCACTCAAACAGCTTCAAAGGCTCCACGCACACAATCATCTGCATTATTAGGCGCGCACACACATATTACTCATAAACACACATTCAGTGCAAGTTGATTCTGCAGGGGTTAGTGGAAGGTCACTGGTTTGTTTCTTAGTGGGGGGGTGGGGGCTTTGGTTGGTAAAGAAGGTACACGCTTTACGCTTGGTAAAAACATCATTGGTTGGACATGCTAGGAAATACGGGATTTGTATTTTTTGTTCTGGAAAGAAAGTAACTCAGGAATTGCTCCTGTTGAGTAATAATCTTCTGTTAAATACATTTAATAGCAAGAAAAATGTTATTTGATCATCTGATGTTGTGTAATTATTTTCTCTTTAGATAAATGTGCTGTGTTTAAAGGTTGTTTTACTTTCAACAATCATAGCCTTTATCACTGAAAACACAAAGCTAGAAATTCTATAAAACATATACACATTTACCTAAAAAAGTTCAACAAAAAGAAATATTTTTTGTAACGCATCAAGAAAATTAACTGATTAAATAGATTCAATACAAACAGAGTGAAACATTGCAAGGCTTCCATCTCCTAGCATTTCATTGCATTTTTTACATCTTCTGCAGCAACTTTAAACAAGACATCGATGTGATTTTTATTCAGGGTGGAGTCTGGCACAGCGAGTGTGTGTACAAATCATTAGGTGCATTCCTTTTTATTGGAAAAATACTACTAGCAATTTCCAAGTATTTCTGAATAGAAAAGAACAACTGTCTCAGAAAATGTTATTATTGTGAAAAATGGTAATTCTACATGCTCATGGTCACATGTCACACCCTTATCAGGCAATTAGCTCATATCAGATTTCCTGAGCCTAGGCTCTCAGTTGGGATCATTTGGACACGGTAGTGTGGAAGACCACCAACTAGACAGATGTCCAGAAAACATCTTACCCTCTACATGGAAGGTAGGCCACATAATGGTTGTTTACAGAGTGCTACATCTTAGCATTTTCATGGAAAGTTTATTGGAAGGAAAAGGTGTTCCAGTTGACCAAGGATGGAGTCGGCGCATCTAGATATATACATGGGCTACAAGCATCATGTCCTAAGGATAATTAATAACTGGGCTGATGCACAGTGGCCTGAAGATTTCATTTCCCTTTGGGATAAATAAAGTATTTTTAATTTGATTTGATGAAGGCTAAATTTAAATGTAATTAAAATCAATATACCAGAGTCTGGAGGAGGCATGCAGAGGCACAGAATTGAAGTTGCTTAAAGACCAGACTAAAGTTTTAACAGTAAGGGATGATCAATTAAATCAAATCAAAAAGACTTTATTTATCCCGAAGGGAAATTAAGTAATAATATTTAGGGTGCTATGTAATGTCCTAGTGTTTGTTCACAGCCACTCGCTGTTGGAGGCAGCCCACAGTTTTCTAAAGTCCACAGTCTAATTAGCCAGAGACTATACAGTCTTCATTCTTACTTCAGCTTATAGGAGATGCTGAGTGTATTTTCAAGCAGGACTTGGCACCGGGCCACATAGGCAATGATACAGAATGTTGGGCCAATAACAAATGGAGTGTAATGAATCGATGTAATACACAAAAGTTAATTTTCTAAAATAAATGTCAGGGATTTTTGATATTTTCACTACTAATTGTTCGAGATAGACTTGTAAAATCCTACTCATTACATTTTCTCTTTGATAGCTGTAAAGAACACAATAGCAGGATCTAAAAGATCTAAATGACAAAAAAAATTATTAGTTTGTGATAAATAAGTACACCCAAAATCCTTTGATATAGGGATAATATGTATAACACTAGAATGTAAAGTGGATTTATTTTCTTTGTTGAAAGATTTGTAAAGGTTTGGACCCTTTCTTTAAAAACTGTCCCTACAAGAACAGCAGTGAACTGCAAAAAATTTTTTTGTGTTTTTGTGTCCAAGATGTGAAAATCACAATGCAGGTGGGTAGAGTTTCAATTTTCTGTTCATGAAGGTTCTTCTGACCATTTTTCTTTGTTCCTTCCTTCCGTCGCTAACAGATCCTGCGTATCTGTACAAGGTACACTCCTGACCAGGACACCATGACCTTTTCAGATGGACTCACTCTTAATCGGACACAGATGCACAATGCTGGCTTCGGTCCGCTCACTGACTTGGTGTTCACTTTTGCCAACCAGCTGCTGCCTATTGAGATGGACGACACAGAGACAGGCCTCCTCAGCGCCATCTGTCTCATCTCAGGAGGTTTGTAGACGATAACTCCAGTTGTGTTAAATGTCTGTTTCTAATCCTCCCAAGTAAAAACAATTTCATTTGGTAAAGCAATACAACAACATGCTGCTGCTGCAGTCCTGACCAACACCAGAGAAGTGATAAGATTACACAAGTACTTAAATCTGGCACCATAGTTTCAGAGTTGCTGGATGGGAGGAATCATTTAGAACCAATCGGAGACATTATCATCCACATAATATGTGCAGAAATTATTGGCTCCTTTAAGTCTGGACTAACACAATTTGTTGTTGTTATTTTACAGCAGTTTAGCTATAATGACTGCTGTTTCTTTTAGGTGAACATGTTTTGGTGTTTTTTGGTGAATAAGGTGTTTGTTCTAAGTTCATTTGTTCTGAAGTTAAGAGGTTTGAGCTATGAAAATGCTTTCGACATAAACTCTCAAGGAGCAAAGAGCAACAGATTTAAGCTGCTTCGTAACAGTGAAACCATTTTGGTGGGAAATTACATTCAAATCGGACTCTCGGTTATTGCAGCTGAGGGTTGAGTGCTTTGTTCATCCCATCTGCCAGATTAATTCAGTTGAGTCAGAGACACACTTTAAACAGTCTGGAGTCTGATTACATCATGTGCTCAGCAAAACCTGATTTGAGGATACTATCAGAGTCTAGAGCAGAAGAATAAGCTAGTTCACTATCCATTCAAAGTTCTTGACTGCCCTTTATTTGACACAGAATGATTCATACCGATTCCCCCCAGTGTTGTTTAGAGGAAAAAGGAGTTGGAGAGGATGTAAATATATGTGACAGCACCATCACTCAGCTGGCTGGAATGTTTGAGGAAAGGAGTCTGTGCAAGAAAGCCACAGCAGAAATACCTCCATCATATCAAGAGCCATATATGTTAAATTAACCAATTGAACTTATTCGTTTCCTACAACCACACAATGTTTAGTTGTAGAGTTCTATTTAATGTCAGTGGATTTTGGAATGGCCCGAAAACCTTCTCTGACCACAAGAAGCTTGACTCCCAGGTGGGGGGATGGGGCAGACCTGGATGAATGAGCTAAATCAGTTCTTCAATAGATTTGAAGAACTGATTTAGTTCCTGAGCTGTGGAAGACATCTTGTTTTGTCCCTGTGCCAAAAACGCAGCACCCTAAGGACCTGAACAGCTACAAGCCGGTGCCACAGACGTCTCATCTGATGAAGACACTGGAGAGGCTGGTCCTTAACCACCTCCAGCCTCGGGTGAGACCATACATGGACCCTCTTCAGTTTGCCTACCAGCCTGGTGTCGGTGAGGATGACGCTGTCGTCTATCTTCTGCACAGAGCTCTTTCTCACCCAGCGAAACCCGGGAGCACATTGAGAGTCACATTCTTTATTTCTCTAGTGCAATAACACCATACAGCCAGGTCTGCTGAAGGACAAGCTGGAACACAGTGGAGTGGACTGTCAACTGTTAAACTGGATTCTGGATTACCTTACCAACCAACCAACCAACCCACCAACCACAGTTTGTAAGGGCAAGGGACTGCGTGTCTGACAAGGTGGTCAGCAGCACAGGGGCATCTCAGGGAACAGTCCTGGTACCGTTCCTCTTCACCCTGTGCACTGCTGACTTCATGTACAGTGCACCGAACTGTCACCTCCAAAAGTGCTCTGATGACTAAGCGATTGTCGGCCTCATAACTAATGAGGACACTGAGCACAGAGAAATTATTCAGGACTTTGTAGATTGGTATCTGCAGAACCACCTCCAGATAAATGGGGGGAAGACCAAAGAGCTGGTGGTGGATATCCACAGGTGTGGACCCCACCCTCCGTCGGTGAACATCCAGGGAATGGACATTAAAAGAGTGAGTACCTGGGTTTTCACCTAAACAATAAACTGGACTGGTCAGTTAACACCACTGCTCTCTATAGGAAAGACCAGAGGAGACTCTACCTGCTGAGAACACTGGTCATTTGGAGTGCAAGGAGCACTAGTGAGCACCTTCTTCAACTCAGTGGCGGTGTCTGCCATCTTCTACGGAGTGGTCTGATGGGGTGGGGGCATCTCTACGGGAGATAAGAAGAGACTGGACAAACCCTCTAGACACAGTGCAGGTGGTGGGGGAAAGGAGGATGTTAGCCAAGCTGACATCTATGCTGGAAAACAACTCCCACCCCATGCTTGACTCTGGCAGCACTGGGCAGCTCCTTCAGCGACAGGATGCTGCACCCTCAAGTGCGGTCAGACTTTAGAACCAGCCCTGCTCCCAGCTGACCACAGACACAAAACTAACTCGTACACTAAACAACTCCACACTTAAGGAAAAAAACAACAACAAAAATGTTCATTTGTTTTGTTTTGTAATTTTATATTTTTTTGTATGCATTGTCTTTATCTTTGTACTCAGTGCCTTGCTATCCTTTTGCCGCTGTGATCCTGATAATTTCCTCACTGTGGGACTAATGCAGGATTATCTAATCCTATTTTATCTTATTTTATTTTATCTTATTTTATCTTATCAATGTCTGATTATTTCTCTTTCTCTCCCTTCCACCTTTCAGTTTTTTTGGTGCTCATGCTCATTCAGTTTTTGGGTTCTCACTTTGCTCAACTTAACTCAGTCCTCAGAGTTTGGGAAAACATTACAATCTCTTGCATAATCCATAAAAAAAACACGCCTCTCACTACACTGACAGCAGGAGCAAGGGCTTCAGATTCTATAATACACACTGCCACCTCCTGGCTTCCAAGGGTACAGCTTTTGCACCTGGTAACAGCTGAGGGTCCAAATAAATGTAGGAATAAATGTTAGAATTTATTCGAGATGGTTATTTTTTATTTTAACAAGTAATATACCATTATATCCTGTGTAACTTTAGGTTAATATGAAAATTGTAACATCGGGAAGTTGTTGTTGGATGATCTTTCTCAAAGGCTGACTGTATGGGATCTGGTGTAAAACGCTGTTAATGCTTGGTTTGACCAGAAGACTGCTATACAAGTTCATTTCACTTAATATTTACATGTCAGTTCAGGAAGTGTAATGGCTACTTTACAAAGAATAATTTGGCTGTTTAATTGATTTATGGCTTACAGCAAAAACAAACCTGAAATAATGTATTTTAGAAAATTAGAATATTTAGATTAGAGCGATCAAAAATATATGTTTTAAGCACAACTGTTAAGCTTCTTAAAACTAGGTAAAATTCTAAGCACAAATTTTTTCGTTGGGTCTCCTCTCCGCATTAATTACTTCATCAATCACCATGGTGTAGCAGTGATCAGCCTGTGACACTGTGTAGGTTGTAATTAAAGCCAAGATTGGTTTGAAAGCTATCTTCAGGTCGTCTGCTTTGTTGGGTCGAATGTTTCTCATTTTCCTCTTGACAACCTCTGTACGTGGTTAAGGTCAAACTTGAATGTTGGCCAGTAAAGCACATTAACACCATGGTCATAGAACCAGCTTTTTATACTTTTTATACAGTGTGGGCAGGTGCCAAATGCTGTAGGAAAATAAAATTATCATTTAGATACAGCTTGTCAGCAGAGGGATATAAAAAGTACTCTGAAATCTTCCCATAGATTGCTGCATGTCTCTTAAATGTTAATATTCTTGTATATATATTTTATTGTCTTCTTGTCCTTTTTGTTATAAGTTTTTATAAGTTTTTACAATTTTTATATTTATTTTCTTAATTTGCACTACTTGCCTGCACTGTTTTGTTTTGTTTTGGAAATTTCATTGCACCCATGTGGAGCAATGACAAATAAAGAATTCTGATTCTGATTCTGATTAAAACCCCCAGTCGGTCGTGGCTGCTTGTACTGAACCAGTTTTCTGCTGGAGGTTTCTTCCTGTTAAAGGGGAGTTTTTCCTCTCCACTGTCGCTAAATGCATGCTCAGTATGAGGGATTGCTGTAAAGTCAATGACAACACAAGCCATTGTTTTGGTCTGATGATTCCAGAGGAGTGAATGCTGCAAGACAATGACTCGATGCAATCTGCTGGGGTTCCTTAGATTGATGTATCCATCATTTGAATAGCTTTTCTTGTAAAGTGCCTTGAGAAGACATCTGTTGTAAATTGGCGCTATATAAATAAACTGATACTTGATTCCTGATTGCTGCATTGACTTATATACTTTAAAAAAACATAGTTGTATAAAAAACTGCAGCTTTGGTTCTGTGCCTCTCTGTACCTCTCAGACTCTTAAGTGCTTGATCTTCAAATGCAAAATGTACTTTCATCTAAAAAATAGACCTTGAAACACTGAGCAATAGTTCATGGCCAGGTAAGAGGCTTGCTATTGTAGGCTGTGTGTGATCAAAAGAGGCTTTAAGTTCAAAGCCACAGTTATGTTAAGTCATCTGTATAAACAGCACACATATATTTTCAGACCGACAGGATCTGGAGGAGCCTTCCAAGGTAGACCAGCTTCAGGAGCCACTACTAGAGGCTCTGAAGATCTATGTGCGGAAGCGCCGACCCAGCAAACCACACATGTTTCCCAAAACCCTGATGAAGATCACAGACCTGCGTAGCATCAGTGCTAAAGGTAAGAAAGAGAGCTACATCAGGACTATATCAGTTAGAAATCTGTAAATGAAGACAGTTAACATGATGTGTGGGGTTAGACATGTTTGGAGTCAAATACAGTTATATAGGCTACAAATCTATCTAATTTTAATCCATTTCAGTCACTTTTTTTACATTTTATTATGGCTTTTGGCATAACTAAGCCGCTCTAGTAATGATCTGAACTTAATTAAACTCTTAAAGTGCCCCTACTCTTGTTGCTGTTTTTCAGGAGCTGAACGAGTCATCTCTCTAAAGATGGAGATTCCAGGCTCCATGCCACCTCTCATCCAAGAGATGCTAGAAAACTCTGAGGGCCAAGATGGCCAGAGCAGCAGTAGCAGCAGCAGCACATCAGCTGAGGCCCGAGATAGCCCCAGTACCAAGGATAGCCCCAACAACAACACTGCTGCACCGGAGTCTCCAGAGTCCTTGGACACCGAGGAGGCCTCAGCCACTCCACCCAGCGACGAGCCCTAGGAGGCACCAACAGGTGTCTCTTAAACTCTCCCAGACATTCCTTTGCACAAAAACATCAGCCAGCAATGAGCTGACCCTCTATAATCTTTTTATTCATTCTCTCTTGCTTGGTGTAACATTGACTTTAAATCCTTATTTTGTTCTCTCCAATTTACTCAAAGAGTTTCTCTTGAAAAGAAAACGACACGGAGGCCTCAAAGGATCAGTGCTTTGCGTTTAAATTTCAATTGAGCTCTTGTTTGGCACAGTTTCTCTGGGACCAGGACTTTAAAAAGGACAGGCGTGGCCTTTCCAAACCACCACAGATGATACTCCTCAGGTCTCCTGTGTAAAATTCGTATCTGCATGATGGGAGTTTGATAATGGCTTCTCTCTCTTTGTTTCTCTGCCATCTCTGTTCACTTATCGTATTGTTGGCATACATACACTGTACATACCATGATATGGGCAGGCCTCTGTTTCAATGATGAATTTTGTGGTGCTTGTTCCATTGTGTTGAAAATTATTTTCAAAGTGATACATCAAGGTTTAAAGCAGAATTAATTGTAAGTTCTTTAAAAAAAATATCCAGAATGTTATTGCACATAGACATTACTAAAGTCCAACATTTTACATCTGTTTGTATATTTAAAACCGACCTTTTGTGTGTTTGTTATACATGAATGAGTGTGCATTCACAGCGGCAGAATGCAGAGCTTCCCTCCATATCTACAGCTGAGTCAGTTCAGCTGTTTCCTCAAGGAGGGAAGCCCAACAGCAGAGCCTTCGATACACACTCATCAGACCAGCGAGAGATGTCTGTCTTCTGTTTGCGACATAACCTGCGCAGACATCACTAAGTGGATTAGTCGTTTCTCTGAAACAAACATCGGGTTGGTCTCTGGAGGAAATTGTGGTGACGTAAAAAAAAACGATATTAATACACTCTTAAACTGACTGGAATGAAAAGAGTTTGTTCATTTTCACCAAACTTTGACAGAATTCTTGCAGTTTATGTGTTTTTGGTATAAGCCCAGAAATATGCATTTCTTACAGGAAGCTTCAATTTCAGATGTCTTGTTTCTGTAAAGATTTGACCTGCTGAAAAAGCTTTTGACTCAAAAGAACTAATAATGGAACATGAAATCACAACTCAAATGTTTTTCTAGCTCTGGAGACGAGCTGACGGCACCATTCTTTAACGTTGTATAATAGCATTTACCATTTCATAATGTGGTTAGCATGAGAAAAGAGCATTATGTGTGCGTTCCCTTTTAAATTGTAGACTCGTAAATTTACTCTGATATATTCAAATTCCTACCAACATTTGAAAATACAACATTGTTTTATGATAGACACTAGCACATTTCCTATACTTATTTTAGCCATCCTGTTATCCGCTGAAAGTCTTGCTCTCTCTCAAACCCTGGATGAACTGCAGAGATGTCTGTACACCTCTTTGCTTCTTCAGGCTTCATGTAAAGCTGTAAAAACTGTAAAAGTTTGAGACAACATTTCCACCAGAAAGTGTTGTTTTCAGTGCAACTCAGTTGTACAACACGTTGTTTCAAGGCACTTTACAATAAAATCCTTATATTCCAGTCATAAATACATCCATATAATGTATGATGTATAGATGTTCCTCCAATACAAAGGTTTTCCTTTTAGAGCTGAATGATTTACAGATTAAAAGTCATTGTTTATTTATTCATTACATAAATAAAGCAGGTAAAATTGAGGACTATTTGTAATTTTGATTTTTCTTCTAATAGATCAAACCTAAAATTCTGGTAATAGTAATAATTATCATTGCCTCACTGGTTTGTTATAATCCGTTATCACTGTACAGCTGCGTTATATTTTACATAATGAATGCTGGCCTAATGAGTGGGTATCTGCTGCTAACCACATTATGCTATGGACTGTGCTGGAGCTCTGTTGTGGCCTTACGAACAGAACTCTGCATCCCACCTTTTTTCTCCTTCATAAAGTGTCTTTTTGAAACCAGTGAAACACAGGGGCAATGCGAACACACTGAACACCGAGTCTCATAGGCGCGGATGATTGTATAATAATGCAGAAAGCACACTCTGGGGTAGGATCTGTAACTCCACTCCAAATGTTTGCCTTGCTCTTCTCACCTGACTGTGTAAGCTTTACTTAATGATGCAAAAGGAGATTCTAGATGACCTTCTAACCCTCCAGAGAAGATCAGTTAAATAAATATTCCCTTTGGAAGGTGGATCCAGCCGAGCTGGTATGAAGGTAGTAGGTGGTTCCCTTTTGAAACTAAAACATGATCATGGAGATCCGCCTTTCTCCACAACCAATGTCACATGTGATTCTGAACCACACGAGAAAAGTTATGTTATGTCTTCGTGAAGCACCCAGAACCTTCACTGTCTTATTTTTCATTAGAGTTCAATAAGAGTGCATCCACTCTGATGTGGTGATCAATCGTTCAGCACATATGATTTTATCTTGCATCGGCTCAAAGCTAAAAGAAACATATTTTAAACAGAATTTTCACAAAAGAACAGGACAAGAAGTCATTCATGGTCAAATTGATAGTTCGGATTTTGGAAAATGGGAGGATGTAGAGAGGTCATAGATAGTAAATATCTTACCTATAGTTGATAGTTATGTTAGAATCTACACTTTAGTTAAACAGTGGGTAGTTTTAGAGTTAAACAGAGCTAGTCAGTAGTATTAATTATAAATAAACACACACACACACACTTGGCTGGCTTTTGTTCTGTTTTGATCCGGGTTAGATATTTACTAGCATATATATATATATATATATATATATATATATATATATATATATATATTGACAGGTTCTGGGTCTCAAAGCACATAACAAACATTCATATACATATCATAAGGGAAGCCAGAGCAGTTTCTGCTTTATGTTTTTTTTTGTTTGTTTTTGTTTTTGCTTGTTTGAATGTGAATAATATCGCTGAGTGTCAGGAGAATGATATGCAGTGTTAAGGAGTACTTGCATTTATGTTGCTATTGATTTAGGAAATGCTCTCTCTTTGTCTCACTCTCCTGGTGAGAGATGAAGGGAGATGTGCTGCTTTTTTGGTTTGGCTGGTTTTTATCCTCTGTCAGCTGGTAAACTTTCACGGCTGAAGAATGTCTACGGCTGCCACTGAAGCGTCAAGCCACCCTGAGGCATTGGGAGACAACAGGGAATGAAAACTGGTTCCTTTTGGACTCATCTTCACATTTTGGATTACTCATTCCTTTCTGCTGAATGTTGTACTGCGGTAACTTTAAGACTTTAAAGACCATCTAGCTCACTGCAGAGATGTTATATAAATGCTGTGTGCTTTGCATTCCAATTGGCAGCTCCGTGGAAAAGACGCTCACTTGTCCTTGGAAACAGACTCTCACTGAAAAAAATACAAAGGAACTGGAATGTGATTAGCTGATCTAAACACAAGTGAAAAAACTAATATCAATTTAGCCGAAAAGGAGCTCATGAATGGAAGAAAAGGACCAACCGAGTCACCTCAACTGATACCACTGATATATTCTGTTTGTGACACTGTTGTATCTTTCCTCAAGCAGGATGTCAATTAGCTGTCGTTACACAATCAACCCAATCAGCCGACAGCTATTTGACAGCAAGGTTCCCTGATGTTGTAGAGTGTGACCGATATGTGGTTTTACATCAGTGGATGTGTTGTTTGTCAGTTGTTTTCCAAAGTTTCTTTGAACCCTTGAGACGACTGCCGGAATCTTTCCTGTGGCCAAGTAAGGATAAAATCTAGTTCAGATAAAAGTGAAACTGTAAAAAGCTCTTACTTGCTTCATCATCATCCTCAGAAATCTTTCAAAAGTGGCTGTTTTCAGAAATCTGGGAATATCAACAAAGATTTAGTTCGGTAATTCAATTTAAAAAAAACAATATATGCTATGCTGATTTTTGTAACTACAAGATGATGCACTTCTGTTTGTTTGTATTAGAAAAACCCCAATGTTAGTTTAGTTTTTCAGCACAAGAATATATTTAATTAGACCAAATAAATGAGGTTTTTCATTTCCCACCGATGAAAATGTCCTCTGACCTGATAATTATCCACCTCATGGAGTTCATCAGAAGTGTTTTGAAAAAAAATATTAATCTGGAAGAAGAAAAATATGCCGCAGAATATCTGCAGCCTTACAGCGGTAGTATTGTTAAGGAGTATTGTTAAGGGAAAATTGTTGAAGAGTTTGAAAGCGATTTAAAGGTGTTGGACTGCAGCTGGACAGAGCTTTAAGAGGACCCAAGCATAGAAACATCCAGAACATGGACTACAACGGTCACATTCTATGTGTCAAACCTCCCCTCAGTCAGAGACTTCAAAAGTGTCTTACTGATCTTAGGAGAAAAAGAAATTAACTGGACACAGTCGTCCAAACCTGTCTTTTTAAATGAAAGTCAAATTTGTCTTCAATTTGGAAATCAAGATCAAATGTTCGGAAGAGTGGAGAGGCACAGAATTCACTTTGCTTGAAGTCAAGAGTGAGGTTTCCACAGTCTGCCGGTGACGGTCCTCCGGGTTTTATCGAGTCCAGAGTCAAAGCAGCCATCTATCAGAACACTTCCCTGCTGAGTTGTATGGAGAGGCTGAATGTCCAGCAGGATCTGTAATGCCAAAAGTAATATTATCTGCTTTAATGACCATAGAATCCCAAACAAACTTGCCAGACAGTAATCCTACAGGGTATTTATCAAGTGATGAGAGACTAGTAGTGCAGTTGAGCTGAAGGCAATTGTTAGAGCAACCTGGGCTTCATGCATAGTTCAGGTTAATCTGCTCATGAAGCCCAGACCAAATGCTGAGAGCTGACACCTCACAGAATTCCTTTCCTGAATTAAAATAGCTTTTTATTGGACTAATGAAACCTCCTTACTTTATTTTTATTGGACTAATGAAACATTCTCACTTTGTGAGACACTGGATTTTTGGCTTTTATTAGCTGCAAGCTAGAATTTTACATAAGTAAACAAATAAACACTAAATGTATCTGTTTGTATTTATATTCCTCTCTGTTGGGTATACTGCACATGATTCTCTGCCTATTCCAATGTGTTGAGATGCTCTTGCTTTACTACATCCTGCCCATCAGTCCACTTTCCCTCATATCCCCAGTGATGATGTAGCTGCATCAGCAGTGACTCAGAAAGCTAGCC
The DNA here is from genome assembly GCA_032876305.1 of Orestias chungarensis. Lineage (NCBI taxonomy): Eukaryota > Metazoa > Chordata > Actinopteri > Cyprinodontiformes > Cyprinodontidae > Orestias > Orestias chungarensis. The sequence continues at coordinate 1,143,050 of JAVLVB010000185.1, forward strand.
ACCCAGAAACCTTTCCTGAGCCACATATCGGTCTAACCCTGCAGGAGCCAGTGGTCCTGACTCTGAGCCGTCTCTAACAGCAGCTCTGTATTTCCGTTAAGTCTTTTGGTAAAACCTCCCAATGTTTCCACCGTCACCTTTTTTTCTGTTTTGATTTGGAGAACGTCACCAACCATCACACAAAGTGTTGTACAGTCTTTGCAACCGTGAGACATGATGCTCATATCTCAACAAACATGAGTTCAGAAGGGAGCAGGGAGCCATCGGCCCCGCTTCCACCTTACAGGGTGAATCTAACTGAGGCGTGAGCTTCTACACGTTCTGCCCTCAATTTAAAATGTTTTCTATGTTTGCATATTAACATGTGCTTTTTATGTTCACATACTGTTTAACTTTATCATGAACTGTCCTTGCAAAGTAATAAAATATATTTATTTTAAACTTCTTGTTTTAGATTGTGGGGTTTGAAACCAAACGTGTTGCAAACAGAATGACACACCTGGTGCAAAGATTACAATCAAGCAGCTATAGATTATATTTACTATTGATTCAGTGTGTGTTTAAAGAACACATAGGTTTCTAAGCTGAAAGGCTGGGCGAGGAGAAGAATACATTAGATAAGCAGCAAACAGGAGCAGAATAACTGGAGGAGCTGATCCACAGTTGGAAGGAAAAACAGGACAACCATTAATTGTGCAGTCTGCAGTGGCGAGCAGGACTTAATAAGTCATGTACAAAAGTGACCTCTACCCAGAGGTGGGTAGTAACTAGTTACACTTACTTGACAAAAATTTTTGTAAATAACCAAATTGTAACACTTGTTTTACTATGCGTAATTTTTACTTGAAGAATATTAAGAGGTATTGCTACTCTTACTAAAATGTCAGAATACTACTGTAAGTAACTTCCATGAATGAAAAGGAAGCTTGTTTTAATCATAAAAACATCTGACCCAGACACAAACCCACTGATCCTCAGCATACAGCCAGAGAAACCATAGGACAGTTTAGATAGAATGGCCTGGTCAAAATACACACCAATCTCCAGAGACCTGAAAACTGATGCTTACAGATGTTTACCATCCGACCTGACAAAACCTGAGCTGTTTAACAAACAACAGTATGGGAAACCATTTCCCTTCATGAGGTACTTAAACGGAGGAGCTCAACACAATGTCCATCCATCCATTTTCTATACACCCTTGTCCCTAATGGGATCTGGTGGGTCTGCTGGCACCTATCTCCAGCTTACAATGGGCGAGAGGCAGGGGTACACCCTGGACGGGTCCCCAGTCCATCACAGGGCAACACAGAGACATACAGGTCAAACAACCCCTCGTACACACACTCACACCTAAGGACAATTCACAGTGCCCAATCAGCCTAACAATCATGTTTTTGGACTGTGGGAGGAAGCCGGGGTACTCAGAGAGAACCCACACATGCACAGGGAGAACATACAAACTTCTTGCAGAAACACCCAAGATGGAATTGAACCCAGAGCCTTCTTGTTGCATGGCAACCGTGCTACCCACTGCTCCACTGTGCAGCCCTGAACACAATGTATCCTACAGTTTTTATATTAAAGAAAAACTAATGTCCTTTTTAGTTTAAATGTCTCACCTTTGAAATTGGTGGTCAGAAAGTGACAAAACATGAAAAACCTACAGCTCAGTAATCCAACATAATTCTGCTTTAAAGAGAGACATGCTCCTACCTCAACTTGTGGTGAGAAAACTAGTGAGCTTCATTCTGTCCTTGATGCTTCATGTTTCTTATTAAAACTTTTCAAGATTTAGTTCCCTTATAATTAGCATTAGTATGCAGACCTCGAATCCAGAAAACAATAAAAGCAAAAGTGATGAAGGGAAGACAGAAGACAAAAATGAACCACAACACAGGATGGAAGGAAGTAAGGAAAGGAATAAAGGGGGAAAAATAATGAAAATAGAAAGGTCAGCAAAATACCAGATTTTTCCAGGCCGAGTAGGAAAAATGCTTTTGAAAAGCAAGAGAACAAAAACAAAATTCAGAAAAACATATTAAAAAAAAGAAAGAAGCTGAACATCTGATAAACATCCAGTATTGATCATAATTCAATAAAGGCTACAAAATTTGGTTTCAGTTTTCATGGCGACTTAAACAATCATCAATATTCTTGTGATACTGCCAAATGTCATCATAACTTAAGTTAGCTGAAAATGAGCAGATCAAGCCCCAAAGTGGCAACAAAACGAGTCCAACCGTTATGATCGATGGGCGGCGACACCAACGCTTCCATCATTACTGTCGTTTCTTGTAAGTTCCTGTTTCGCAGCTCTTAGATCTGATAGTTATCGAGTTATTGTCGACTAGTTTTGCAGTATGAGTCAGGAAACAAAGAAGCCAGACCAGAATTGCGAATTTTTTGGATTCTTTACTTTCAACTTCCTGTTCAAAAAGTTACATAGTATCGTAACAGTTAAAATGTGCTAAAGAACCGCGCTCTAACTTCCTAAAAGCTGCTTCAGACAAATACAGAACATTTCAATGAGCATAAAAAAAACAAACCTGTATATGTATATTAATAAAAAGTGTAAAACACCTACACATTAAAAATCATTAAACGCCACCATTAATGAAAAATAAGACAGGAAAATGTACAAAAGTCTGAGGAACACGGGAGGGGGGACCTTCCAAACAAGCCGAGTGGATCTGCATGGGACTTTAATCAAACATGTCGTCGTCTTCGTCCTCGTTTTCTGAATCGTGGTAATACTTCACTTGCTTCCTGGCACGGCCCGGCCTGTCGCGGGACGGACCTTTCTCGGTACTTAGGCTGTTGTCATCCTCGTCTTCATCCTCATCATCGGACGGCGGTTTCTGAGGCTTCTGCAAAGGGAAACATTTTTACTTCAAAAGTAGAATTATGAGGTCTTTGTGTTTTTACAGTTGAGACCAGATATTTATATACCCTCAAAAAAAAAAAAAAAAAACATTTTTACCAACACAGACTCACACTACAGCTTAATAGGTCAAATATGATTATCTCTGGTATTTGTCATCAAAGTGTAAGATGATAAAATGTAAAGATTTTTAACCCGATCATTGAAATGCCTTTGAAATATTATGGAAGGCCAAGGTGATGTCAAGGGTTTGTAAATCCTCAAATGATGCTCATGTAGGAAAATAAAAGGATCAACCAAGTTCAACAGGGAGAACCTGAAGGTTCCACATTCCTATTTTCAAACAATTATCAGAACTAAAACAAACGATCTTGAGATCTATCTAAAGCTGGTGAGACGGTTTTCCTGTACCAACTAGGACTAAATGGCCATTCAGGGAGGAAGAAGCCATCACTGCAGAGAGCCAGATTACAGTTTCACAAAGCTCTAACACAAAAATAACTAACTGAAAGTATTGAACCATAAAGTACACCACATTACATTTGGAAGAACAAGTGGAACAAGAGCCTGAGAACACCATTCCAGATACGTATGACGTCTTGAGAAAGTCCAGCACTCAACAAAATAGATGGAACATTAAACAGAAATATTGCACCAACATCTACAGATGTCATCTGATCAGAAATAAAAAAAGACATTTTTCTTTGAGTGTGTATGAAAGCTGCACATAATTACACTGCCTTCATAAGTTTCATGCCAAACAAAGATGAAACTCACCTTGACGGCAGGTTTTGGGACTTTCTTCATCGGACTGTACTCATCTTCAGAACCAGAGCCCTTTCTCTTTCTCCCTCGCACTTTACCTGCCATCACACCTAATAGTGATAAATGCTTAATCCCAAGAATTTGATGTTTAATTTATTTAATGAAATATTTATCCCCCAAAATAAGTACCTTTGACAGCTGGTACTGGCTTGTTGGAGCTGGTATCGCCGGTATCAGAGTCGGAATCCCAGATAGATTTATCTGGTTTCTTTGCTTTTGGTGCTGGTGGTTTCTTCGGTTTGGGACCTTCATCAGAAAGTTTCCTAACTGCAGCTGTAAACGGAAAAGAAGAACAGAAAACGTCAAGCAAGCGCTAAAACGTCCCTCACTGGCTGGTCTTAAACATTACCTTTATTCGCTGGCGATACTTTATCAAACGCTGAGCTGCTGGAGTAGGTGGAGAACTTCGGTCTGGCATCATCGTCGCTCTCCGACCTGGAGCCGTCTGCAAGCACAAAACCAGGATCAAACTGCAGCAACCTGTCTTTCGACAACCAACATGCAACGTTCAGGCAGAATAGAGGAACAAGAATGCAACATGATTGCAGACAAAGAGACAACTCAGACTGATACTCACCACTGTCATTACTCTTATCAGAGAAGGCTGACTTGTAGGAGAAGAGGCTGGGTTTCTCCTTTTTAGCTGCCGGTGCAGACCTGAAGGGAACGAAATACTAATTACATAACATTACGTGGAAAAGAAATGAGTGCCATCCAGTAACAGCAGCATGGATTCATCTTACATGGGCTTTTTGAGTGGAGAAGAGAAGGATTCTTCATTGTTTTCTTCTTCATCATCCTCATTTTGGTCACTGTCATGATCCATGGTGCCGGAGAAACCAAAGTCATCTTTGACTGACCTCACCGGGGAAGAGGCCACATCGTCGTCTCCATTTTCTTCTTCATCTGCCTCCTCCTCCGAGAAGTCAAATGTGTATTTTGGCTTGGAAGCTGGGAGATGAAAGTGGAGTCAATGTCAAAGCATGTTACAGCTGCAGGGGATTCTGGTGCCTGAGTTCTGATTATTTTAGTTGCATTCGGGTTGCATCAGACGGCACCGACGCACAGCTGAAGCCTACAAAAGCTAATAAGTCCTTATTTTTGGCCGGTGGCAGTTTGAAAGCAAAGTGTTCACTGGGAATTAAAATCAAATGTAACAAGTTACAATAGCAAGTTGGCCAATGTTGACTGGAGGTACGGAGGAGCTCTCATGTATTAATAACAGAGCAAACACATCAGCAGAGGCGTTGCTGGAGCTAAAACAGGGGCTGCGTTGTTTTTTTTAGTGGCATTTGAAATTAGCGCACACGCCATACATCCTGGGTTCTTTACACAAGAATAATGTTACATGTGAAGCACACTGCCCACTAAGGATGGGCATTAACATATCGTTTATGTTTAAACATTTCTGTTCATGGTGAGATTTATTGTCATAATGCTAATGTCAGATTAAAGAGGTGTCAAAACTCCCCAAAACTTTCTGAATTGTTATTCTTGCTTTGTTTCTCCTCACTGTTCCTTCATTTAAAGCATTACTGAATAACAAATATGGTCAAATGCAGATTATGGAAATCACACTTACTGATGGAACTGTTTTCCTACAGTATGCTTTGTAAGAGCATTATTTATTCATTATCACTTTAATCATTATGATATTACCACGAGATATCATGAAACCAAACATATTGTGTGTATTTTATAGGGATTTTCTTTGATGGACCTACACACCCCTGTACTTCATTTTAACATGAAAGGAAATGAGTCCATAGTTTAGAGCAGGATAGGTCCTGGAGAACAACTAATTCTTCAACATTGGGTTAACAGTGATGCATGTCTTTAATGGTTCACTTTCCGTATAGCAAGCATGCAGCAGGGAAGTTTCCTGTGTTGTTGATCCCGGAACCCGCTGCTTTCCTACCTGAGGCCCTCTGAGACTTTGTCTCCCTGGGAATGACAGTTTCATTTTCCTCCAGTTCACTGTCTGACTTGGATTCGTTGTCCGACCAGGGGTTTCTCTTCTTCACCTTCTTAGCTGTAGCTCCTTTTGGTACTGGGGGCTTTTTAATTTTAGGGGGTCCTGAAGCAAAGTAAACAGGATTATCAGACCTGCTGCTGAGTTAGTTAATTTTCTCATCACATGGAGTAACGCTGTGGGTGTGACACAGATTTAGACATCATGTCAAACTGAAACTACGGACCTGGCTCTTTCTTCTCTTTCTTGACTCGTGGAGCTTTGGGTTTGGCTACAGCGTTTTCTCCAGTTCCTCCTTCACCATCATCATCAAACTCCAACTTTACTACGGGATCTGAGTCACCCTAACGAACCAAAACAAGCGATAATCTTTCTGGATGTTTTGGATTTTGTATGAGAACACCAGTACACTTACCTTCTTCTTTTTGGTCAGCTTCTTGGCAGCATCAGATTTGACTGGCTGAGTTGGAGGGTCGATTCTGCGGCCAAATGGTGAAGGCAGGGTCTCCTCCAGGTTAATCTTCTTCACTTTAGGCTTGCCAACTTTTCCCTTTACCAGTTTGATGGCTCTCCCTGCATTCTGCTCCTCTCTCTCCTGGGTCTCAACATTCTATCCAATAAAAAAAACACACAATTAAGCCTTTTATAATAGGATGTTTTGCCTGAAAATGACAGTGATGAGTAAAACTCAAAATTAAGACTTGCTTTTCAAGCTTCCAAACTATTTTAGCACAACTGGCAACAGTGTAAAGGAAAAACTTCCTTTCAAAAGCAAGAATCCTCCAGCAGAACCAGAACCACAAGCTGGCTGAGTCATCTGCTACAACCAACTTTATGAACCTTCAATGTCTTCCGAAAGCTCCTGTTGCAACAGGTTGCATTTTTGAGCACCTACAGATATGGGGACTAAATACAAATGTACGCCACACTTTCCAGATTTGAAAGCTCATTTTTCTCTCTGGTTTTAGTTTGTAGTGTGAAAGAAATGTGAAGAAGCGTAAATGTTTGAGCAAGGCACAGTAGGTTACTGCTGTAAACAGTAACCCGTGATCACTGGGCAGTTCATGTCTGTCAGAACTGACCGTAAGCTGCTTCTGTTTGTTTGTTTAAAAGAGAAGTGATTCAGAACATTGTCAATTTCTCTCTTTTACGTAGTTTTTTTTTGTGGATATTTAAGTAAAACAGACTTTTGCTACTTCCTTGTTCAAACTGACATTAGTCAACAACAGATTGGTTATTTTACTGGATTACTGTGGAAGTTCATTATTACAGTCCAAATTCACCAAGTATCTGATGAGAACATTTATGAAAAGCTCCTGCTGGAACTTAGTAAGAGTGACCAGGAGTTGTACTAACTAAATTTTTCTTAAAGAAATTGCGTCACTCATAACAGTTCAGGAACGGTAAAATAAACAAGGGTGTGGATTTTTGTATTGTGCGTTCTACCAAGATTCTGTTTTATGTGTTTTTTAGATTAGATAAAAAAATGTAACTTACGTCAAGCTCTTCGATAAAGACAGCCAAGTCCTCCTTCCACAGATCCTCTGGAGATTTCTTCTGCAGATCGTTGAGTTCACTTCTCTGCATAAATGAACACGACAATCAGGTGTCATTCTGGAACTGTTCAATCAAATAGTCAAAGATGAACGTCTCACCTCATCTCAAGTAGATCTAACAAAACCATAAACTCAACACAGACAATACTAATCAGATGAATAAAAATAGAAGAGTGGTCAGGCGACAGAAAAGAAATAGAAGAAAAAGACAATGATTACCTTGTGATCCCTCTGCTTGAGCAGCTCGTCCACCTTCTCTTTAGTCAGGCACCACAGAGGCATGTTAAGAATGTAGTTAAAGTTTGGACCTGATGTGGAGCCGGAGTCTACAGAGCCGTCACTCTCATTACCATCAGGAGGGTCTTCTTCCTGAGCCTATCAGAGAAGTCCCACGTTTCATCAACCAGCATCTACATCTTAGCACAAACGTTTCCATGGAAACACTCTCAACAGCAGCTTGTAAAGTGTGCGGGTCTATTCTACCTTTTCTTGAGCTTTGGTCCAAGCTGCAACTGGATCCGATTCAAAGCCTTTCTGCACTAACATGCGGATGAGTTCACGTTTGGATTTGTTTTCTGTAGAAAAAAGCCACAATTGGAAACAAACACAGATGAATAAAATAAACTTCTTTAAGAAGAGACTATAAAGTTTTGGCACAATACTCACCAATTGAAATTTTTCCTTCGATTTTCTCCAGCACAAAGCGAGCCTGGTTAGACAGTTTGGAGGCTTCAGCCCCCAGGCTCCCCAGTAACCAGTCTTTCCTCAGCTTGCAGTAGTGCAGACGAAGCTCAAAGAACTCCTTGAGGATATCTTGGACTGAATCGTACCTCTTTAAGCACCCCATGTGGTCAAACAGCACCTGGAAGTCCCAAAATGAAGGATGTTGTTGCATGTTGTAATTTAAAAGCAGAACTTAGTCGCTGTAAGACGCAGCTATGATGTTCGTTACCATGGAGTTACAGGTGAGGCTGGACTGCAGCTTAAAGACCTTGTGAAGGCCGACAGACTCGGCCTGCGCCAGCTTCTCTTCGGACATGCGGACCACAAACTTAACAGTGGCATCCGTGTGATACTCCTTGTAATCAGAGATAAGGGCTGGAGTCTTGTCAGTTCCCTGAAGCATGGGCTCCAACACAGACTCCTTATAGGCCTGTGTAAATAACAGAAGTTATTTATTAAATAATTAACAATTATTGTCAGTAACACACTAACTGAAATTAATCAAACCTACAAAAACAGTTTATAAGGAAAATACAAAAAACAGAAAACAAGTAGCAGGAAACTGAGAAGGGAGTCATGGTGGATATGCCAAATCAAACAGGTGGGTTTTGGTAATTATTTGAAGGTACGTAGAGGGTCTGAGTTTGTAATGTTTTAAAAGAGAAAAGACTTTGAGGCTACAGTGTTTGGTTCTGAGGTTAGAGTCAAAGGAGTGAAGGTGGCAAGTATGAGAGTGAAGGTAAAGGGTGCTGTGAGATATGAGGGTCGAGGTTATTGAGGGCTTAGTAAGGTGATGAGTAGTATTTTCTATTCTTTCCAGAGGAAATTTTTAAGATCTAGGGTAATTCATGTATAAATGTGGGTAAGCAGACCAGCAGCTGAGCTTGTTTATTTTTGCAGATGCCTGGAGAAAAGTCTATGGAAAATGTTATTGCAGTAGTCAGGTCTTGAAGTTATAGAGCAGTTAATTAGTAATTGACCAGTGGACTGACAGAGAGAAGGATGGAGACAGGCTATGTTGCATAAGTGGCAATAGGATGTCCTAGTGATGATGTTGATGTGTGACTGGAAGGAAAGGAACGAGTCAAGAATGATGCCAAGATTTCACACCATAAGGGACGGAGTCACTGTGTTGCGTTGGATGAAAAGGGAGATATTCTGGGCAAAGGGTAGAAGGGACTCGGCCCAGTACTTAACCAGGATAGATTTGGTAAGGAGGTAGAGCTGTCCGTGAATTAAAGTCAATATTGGGAGTGTAAATAGACTGAGAGTTACCATGTAAATAAATAAAAGGAAGTGGGCGAATACTGAACCTTGGGGAACACCATTGTGAGGTAATAGCAGGACAGTAAGGTCATTTATATGAAATTCTGTGGCCAGAACAAGAAGAAACAAGAACAGTAGGAGATCCGTAGTCAGAGGACAGGAGGAGGTCGTTGGTGACATTTAGGAGGGCGGCAAAAGGATTGATGATATTGATAAAATTTTGTGTAAACCGATCATTGTAGAGAGTCACAGGAGGTTGGAGATGGGTGGACAGATTACCATATTGTCTGGGTTCAAGCCTGTTGTTTTTTCTGGGTGGTAGTAACTGAGGAGAGTTTGAGTGAGATTGGGACTGATCCAGTGGTTAGAGATGAGTTCATGTCAGTAATGGGAGGAATCAAAAAAGGTAGGAAAGACTTGATAATGGGGGATGGCATGGCGTTCAGGTGGCAGATAGTAGATGACATGGAGGGGAGAAGTTTAATGATGTCAGGTGGAGAGAGGAGTGAAAAGGTAGAAAAGCCGAGGGTAGGTAATCGATATGGATTTGACAAAAACTGGTAGGAGTCGGTGGAGCTAAGTTCTAACATACTCTATGCTGCTAGTAAGAGTAGCAAGAACCGTACCTGAGTCCATGTCCTGACAGGAAGCTCTGTGATCTCAATGGTGTTTTTGTCAATGACTGACACTTCTCCGCTGACCAGGAACTGGTTGTGGCCTAGTTCATGGATCAGCCCCTTGAAGTTTTTGTACCTGGGAAGCTGGGTTCACAACACAACAAAGAACCATTCACATCCAAGCATTACCACTAGGAACAGTTAACACACACAACCATTTTTTCCTATAACGTAGCATCGCTCTCTGACAAAATGCAAGAGAATCTAACAGAAAATGTCTGGTATTACAGTGTATTACCCTGGTTTTGTCTCTATCGTCTCTTATTTCTAGGAAAATATACATTAAATAATAAAATTAAAGGAAAGCAACCTGCATTTACAGTGACCGGATAACTATTTTCATTATCACTACAGATTTAAAATGAATACAACTCTCGACTTTCACTCCTGATCCAGAGATTTTTGTTGCGGGTCAAACTAATCACAATGAATCTGTGACTTAATCAAATGAACGAATGACAGTGTGTCATCTGTCTGAGTTGAATCACTTTAAATTATTGAATATAATTCACATTTGCTAAGTTTTAAAGCTCCAAAGGAAACTACGTTCTTTTTGTATACAAAAAAAGACAAAAGACAAGATTCTTTAATTTTACCATTGGTAGGGGGTCCTGGTGTTTGAGCATTCTGTTGATGTTGTTAACGATCTCCCTGGGATCGTAGTTTGGGATCTTACAGGCCCAGCCTGTCCCAATGCCCTCCGCTCCATTCACCAGCACCATTGGAATGATGGGAATGTACCACTCTGGCTCCACCTTCTGGTTGTCATCATATAGGAACTTGAGCAGATTGAAATCCACTGCTGGGAACAGCAGCTTGGCGAGGGGACTACAGCACAAACAATATGAAGCCAGAAAGAAAGTTTTTGTTAAAGAAATAAACATTTGTAGTCTGTATGAAAATAGATAAAGCAAAAATAATACTAATTTGGTGAGTAAAATGGAATATAGAGAGACTTAAATCTTCCTGATGTAATAAAACTGGACAGCTTTAAGGTCTTTATCAATTGGCAAGGGGATCAGTGAGTAACCAGAGAAACCTTAGCATACTGAGCATCTTACACATCTACTGTATATTTTATAAGTAATATAATATAATAATATAATATAATGTGAAACCGTATTTCTAGATGTATGTATAGATAATCTTTGTCACACAATGTCTTAATTACAATTTTGGCAAACCCTGCACTAAGTACATTCTGTATATTAACTAAGATTAAGATTGGTTCATCTGTAATTTACACAGTAAACAGCATCATGTGCTTTAGCTTTCTAAATACCATCATTTTGTTCACTTCTTTGTATTTGTTTGTTTTGTCTCTCTTTACGATAAAAAGATACGTCTAAATTAAATAATATCACTAATGCAAGTGAAGTGTTAAAGCCAACAAATACTGCATTCCAGTCACTCAACTTTGATTATATAACAAACAAAGATAACTTCTAATTCGTATCAAACCTTTAATGTGCAAACAAGAGATCAGAATTGAATGCAACAACATTTCTGTCTCCGTCACCTGAGCATGGTGAATATGTAACGGGGGCTCGCAGCATCTTTGCCTCCGTTGATGCGAGTACCAAACTGACCCAGAGGCTGCAGGATGTTTACATTGTTGCTCCCCACAAAGTTCTGGGCTAAGTTCACTATGGTCATCATGAGAGCTTGCTACGAGACAAACAAGAAGTAGAGGAACAGGAGATAGTTAGCAGAGGACAGAAGTCTTGGTCATGGGTCCTGGCTCAGGTATGAGAATTTTTCAAACAAAAATATTTTCACTCCAAAACTGACAAAAGAAAGCCACAATAATTTTATTTTTTGCCTTAAAATCCCAATAAAATACACTGACTTTTGTTGTTTTAAGAAGATAAATAGTTAAGAATGGTTACAAAGGCACCGAATATTGTTTCTAATGGTTCACTTTACCTCTCCATGATGGTAGGCAGACATCTCAGCCACAGAACCAGCCAGCTGGGCCACCTTCACCTCTCTCTTGTCATTCCTCTTCAAGCAAGTAAATAGAACCTTCCTCTGGCCTGGTTTCAAACCTTAAAAAAAGAAAACACATCATCCTTTTGCTGTGCTTCCTTCAAAGCTCAGGGAAAAGAACATTTACGAACCGTCAACCAGGGAAGGAATGGATCTCTCATTGTCTGAGTTGGAGAACAGAATTAGCTCTTTGTTGATGAAGTCATTGTAAGAGAGATGTTTGGCCTGAGTTCCATAAAGATATTGCTGAAAACGGAAAAAATATTGTTACAGACAGTTTGTTTTTATTAAAAAGTATAAATACATGTACACTTTTATCAGATATGTGAGGATGTCCATCCAGACGAGCACACCCATTTAAAAGGTATACGTTTTTATCCATCACACTACAAACCTCTGGCAACCCATGCATTCTCCGCTGACGTCTGTCCTCCATGAAGTTAGTCAGCCACTCTTTCCTGTCGTCTGTCTTCTTCTTACTGAAGGCCTAAACACACAGAGTTCAACAAGCTCATATTGAACTTCGGCAGTTGTTTTCAACCAGAATGAAAGATAAAAATAAGCCCAGTGGCACCAAACAATAGTAGAAAGGCTTAGATTTACCAGAGTGATGGCAGCATCGTCCTCAGCGCCGTTATATCTAAACGTAATTCGATGTCTCTCCATGTCTGAAAAGTATTCTTTTGCCTCCTTACTTGTACTTGTACCCAAACCTAAAACATATGTTTAAGTTTATTATAAGAACATAATCAAGCAAACGTTTGCCTGACTAATGAAATATCTGATAAAGTTATAAAAGTACCAAACCTTTGTAGTACTTTATATGCCAGGTTTTAAAATTATCTGTTTGTTTCTTCCACTCTTCAAACTCTGGAAGGCTGTAGAAGGCCAGCTCCTGTTTGTTTTTGGTCGCCTGCAGAGCACAAATCCTTTATTACCTTCATGAATCTCTAAACAAGCTCCGTACAACACTATAAAATCTTTAACCATATCACGTTTATCTCTGTAACCATCTTACTTTCACAATAGGTGTGATAAATTGCTCCAGGAACGTGTGCTTCAGCAAGGAGGGCCAGTTGTGGTGGAAGAAGTTAATAAGCAGACCTTTGATGTGGGAGCCATCTTGGTCCTATCAAAAGACAACACGAGTTGTAACCGCCTGCAGAGCTGGTTTTAACCATCCAGCAGTAGTGACAGAGACCGCGAGGCGGGTCACCTGATCCGTCATGATCATGATCCTGCCATAGCGCAGACTCCTCAGAGATTCTGGGTCATCGTAGCTCTTCTTGTACTGCAGCCCAACAATTTTGATGATGTTGTTTATCTCTGCGTTTTCCATGATCTGGTAACAGAAAAAGATGTCAGACACACAAAGCGTCAGTGGGATGGCTCGTGTTAAACCTTGTGTCTTTATTAAATATAGGACTGCACAATTTTGGAAAAAACTCACACGGCACATGGTTTTTATAACCTGCACTGATTAACTCCTCCTATGATTGCTACAAGTATGTTTTGTCTGTAACGGACAGTTTTCCCTTCACCTGTGCTTCTATCACTCTGAGTTTAGCCCTTTGAGCCATGTAATTGGTGTCCAGTGTGAACATCTGTAAGATTTCTGTTCTTTGTCCGCTTTTTTTTGGTTTTTGGAAAAAATGTAACATTTCAGGCAGTCTAGTTTATTCATGCTTCACTTTACAGAGAAGGGATTCTTACCAGGTCCCAAAATTAAACACAAGCTTTAGAAACCCTCTATTCAACTGGCTGAACTCTACATTAGTATGAAAAATGCAAGTTTATACCACTAAATATATCAGGCAAATATTACGATCTAAACAAACTGGCCACATAAATGCATCACACTTATTTTGCGTTGACAATTTGTTCGTGATATATTGTGCAGCCCCATTTTTTTACACTTATGCTGTCTGACAACTTTTTCCCTTTGTCTTTCCGGGCTTCTGTTGGGATGTAAGTAATGATTTTTGAACCTAATGCATAGATGATAGCTAGATTCAGCCAAACAAATTCAAACATCTGGAATGTTGAAACTTTTGTCCATCTTCACTGAATGCTGAGCCCCCCACCTGTTTGTGCGTTGCTTCTCGCACATTGAGGATCTTGCCTCTCAGCGGGAACACTCCATAGCGATCCCGACCGATCACTCCCAGACCGGACACAGCCAGAGACTTGGCCGAGTCTCCCTCCGTGAGGATCAAGGTGCAATCAGAGGAGTGTTTGCCACCTAAAAATAAAACATACTGACATGAATTATTTAGAGTAACAAATTATGAACATGTGAAGACTTAGTAAGATTTCTAATCAAAATCTGGTGTAAAGAACATTTGTTCTCCCAGTCAAAGCTCCACATTTGGGATTTGCTATGAAAAATATAGACTGAAACTGTTCTGATGAATTAGATAAAGAATCACCTGATAAATCTAAAAATCCCACCTGCATCATTGGCATCATCCAGCTTGGGGATGCCTTTTATCTTGCTGTATTTCACAGACGAACACTTCTTGTTCAGCTGTGTCTGAGCTTTGAATTTCACCCAGTTCAATATGCTTTCCACAATCCCACAGTTGGTGGCCTGTGGGTGACACAGATGATTGTTTCAAGTTCCAAACAATGAAATCAAAACCGTGTGAAACTAAAAACCCTTACAGCTCTAATAAACTTGTCAGACAAAGGGCACTTGGACCCAAAGTTCTTCGCCTGCAGTGTCATGTTCTCCTTGGTCTGGGAGTCGAACGTTGGATTCTCTATCAGTGCGTTCACAAAAACCCAGATGTGGTTCTTCACCTGATGCCAAAATGAAAAACAAGGTTAACTGTTTTAAAGACAAATCTGTGATCTTTAGTTTTCTTAAATCCTTTCTGTAGCTACCTGGAAGGGTTTGACTGAAACTCCGGCCTTGTTCTTCTTCTTCACAACTTCAATGAGTTTTGCCACAATCTGCTCCACAACATAGTCAATGTGTCTGCCACCCTAGAACAAACGCTCAATGTTAATACGTCTTTTGATTCCTACCTTTACGTCTTTCAAGCTGATATTTCCAAACCTTAGTTGTGGCGATGCTGTTGACGAAGCTGATCTGCTGGAAGCCTTTCTCGCTCATGGTGAGGCAAACCTCCCATCGTTCATTCACTGTTTCATTGATCACTTTCAAGGGCACGCCTGTCTCATCCAGTTTGTCCTTTACATACAAATCCACATAGCTGCGGAAGCCGGTAACCTTTTTTCCAACAGGCGGACAGAAACATTGCAAATTATGCACGTTCTGTTGGTTTTCATTCAAAAGAGGAAATAATAGAATGATTGTGATTGAGAGAGCGATCTAGAAAGAGACTCACGGGTAACTTTTTGCCATTCAGTGAGACTTTAACTCCTTTGCACGATCCGGCTACATCATACGCTCTGCGGGCAAGAAGCGCTACGATATCCTTGTCCAGTTTATCCATCTCGAACTTGGCTAGATCTGGCTGGAATGTCACGCAAGTGAAGTCGTCCCCATCGAAGAATTTGATCTTGGGCTCAGATGTTTTGGTCATATTGTTCTGCCAAGTCTGAGAAGACACCACAGCACATAGTAACACACCTGCTGTTTCTGCAAACATATTTTACACACGGTATGTTAAAGCCGTTAACGCTTCTGTGGACACAGGTCTTCAACACCCTTGGTTTATAATGTGCAGTCAGTTCATTTCTCACACCTGGACAGGAAAACACCCGGTGACCCCAACAGCGGTGCTGCCTTCATTTTTGAGAGTCCAGTTGTCAGAAGAATGCTCTTACCTTAAATCTGGCAGCATTTCAAAAGCCTACAAAAACAGCAGACACTTCACTCACAAATATAAAGGTGGCAGGAAAGAGTTTGCATCGAAATATGATAAAAATCTGAAATACACACTAAGTAGGATGGTAATTGTCTCACTCTTCCAGAAATATTGATATACAACACAGGTAAACAACCTATGATATCCAGTTTGAGTTCTCTCTCCCTGATAGGAGGTCTGATCACAGTCTCTGGGGCCATTTTCTGAGGCTCTTCATGCAGACTACATCTCCTGACACGGAGTGGGTTCTCTGGTCAGAGTGGGCCTGTAGTCTGTGAATAAAGATCTCCCACTGGTGAAATCAGAGCAATACGCCATTTATCTCAGCTTATATCATAGTTGTTATGGTTTAAAGGACATCAACTGCCCAGTGTGAAAAAGTGGTGGAATGGATTTTAAAAGAACTGCTACAAAACAGACCCACGGAGAGAAGCATACATATGTTCTGTGACTGATTACAATGGAAATAAATAACTACATTTTCATATTAGCCAAGTTCAGACAGACAATCCCTTCTAACTAAGGCTGTGTGATTTCTACAGATTTCTAAGCTGTGAAACTATAAAATAAAAAACATGGTAAAAGTTACTTTAACTAAGTTTCAAGTGCTTTGTTTCTCCATCACTACCTATATGCTAGAAGATTGATGGAGCCCATTAGCCCTTTATTAAGAGTTAAAGTGTCACAATAACTATTTTGATTTTAAAATATTGAGGATCTCTATGAAACTGTAAACATGTAAAGGTTAAAGAACCCCACAACCCTGTACTTTATTATTATGGAAAATAAAAATAAAAGCAGTAATTGCTTAAATCTGTATCTCCCAACAGTTAATTTGAACTTTACCAGTTGAAAATTGCCTAAAACGACGATAAGATAAACCCCTTTGAAAGTGGGAGTCTGCACCCTGGTGGGCTGATTTAATCAGTGAATTTAAGATTCAACATGGGTTTATTTCACTTTTTTACAGAAATAAATCACACTTGCAATTGTTACAACCTGGCTCAACTAGGGGGAAGGGGAAGCAACAGTACAACCCAGATCTTAAAGGTGTAAAACTTCAATAATTCAGTTTTACAAATTGAACTACATTGAAAATTAGCAAAAAGAAGTTCAAAACTAGATAAAACAAATATTCACTCCAATAAAGGACACTGGCCGTAACAATGCGAAGACGGCTAAAATCAAATGGTGGGGATATTTCACCAGTTAGAAATTTAGCAACCTGTCCTGGGTAGCTTTGGTTCAGAGTCAACAAAATCCACTTTCCCTATAAAGCCGGTTTTCTGTCTCCTTTTGTACTCATTAACAGAGCTCTCTGGTCCCTTGCATCCCCTCCCATCTAGGGTTTTTGACATTAGGGCACATATCACCTGCTTGAAGCTGTGTCTGTACTCTTTGCAGGCGGTTTCCACGGTGAACTTGGTACTGAAGATGTTGCAGAGTTTAGCACCATACCCGTTCCTTCCACCTGGACACAAGTCAACAGCAGGCCCACTAAACCTTTATGCATCATTTGAGGTTGTGCAAAGTGCTATACTTTGTCACTACATTCAGTATTCAGACAGTTCCTAGCAGCAACTGTTTCAAAAAAACAACGGTAAACTGGAAATAGGGCTCATGGGGCAGGTGTGATCCGATCCAACACATGAGCATCTGTTCATAAAACAGTATTGCCTTTCCAGATTAAACCTGATCAGTCTATTATCTCAAATGTCTAGTCAATAGGGAGCAGACAAGAGTTGCATTAAAGGTGATTTATTGTAGTAGTTTTTTTTCAGTTTCAGACTGGAAAATCCAATAACAGCCAGCAGAACAAGAAATAGACCGACTGGAACTAGGGTGTTCTTCTTCTTTAGGGGAAGTTAAGATTGACTAGACTCTGAGGTTGATCATGTAAAATGCTATGCAGAAATACATCTAGTATTTATGCATAGTTTGGGAACTTGGCAATTTTTTAATTTGTAAATATCAAAAGGAGTTGGCTAAAAAAATAAATAATAATAATATTTGTTTACAAGTAGGAATAAACTAACAACCCTGTATGGACGGCATTTTCATAAACTGATACTGTTCCCACCTGTGACCTTCTTTTCATCGTCGTCATAGTTGCTGGAGGTGAGCAGGTGGCCGAAGATGAGTGCCGGAACGTACATCTTCTCGTCCTTGTGCTCTACCACGGGAATCCCTTTACCATTATTCCAGATGCTGATGGTGTTAGACTCACTGACGGAAAGAAAAGAACAGCCAATGGTTCAAAAATTCAATGTGACAACATGGAGCCCAAAGGAAAGACTGGAAAAGCGAATAGTAACCCAAGTAAAACCTAATAAACTTTAATTTACAAGATAAGAAAGCAATTTACTTCACACAATTATAAAATACAAATATTAATAAAAACACAAATATTGTTAAAATTCTTTAACTGATTGATCTGCTGCCCTTTCAGATCTGTCACAGTGACAAAAGCTTGTGGCTGCAGGGTGAATATGGAAAGATGGGAAATTAGAGAGCAGTTTGTCTCTGACCATGTTTCCTAAGGAATGTTCACATGGACACATAAGACATCGGATCGGAATAGAAATCTCCCCATTCTTAATATCCAGATCAAATTCAGATGCTGCAGACAGGAAAGCCCTGCAGAGAGTGGTGAAGGCTTCACAGAGGATTGTTGGTAGTCCCCAGGATTATGGACCTTCACTAAACACACTCACTTTCTGTCCCGCTCCATTCAGGCAGGAGGCTGCGGAGCATTGAGTGTAAAACGACCAGACTAAGAAACAGTTTTATTCCAGAAAACTCTCAAACTCTACCTGGACAACCACTGCACGACACTTGCATAAAAAATCATATTTAAACTAGACACTTCACCTGCATTGAGTCACTCTTGTTTATAGACACTTTAACATGTTGCTGCTAGTTTTGCCCTTTCCTTTTTATACATCTTGGGTATTTATCTTTTACATTTTGCTCTATCATATATTTTATTGTATTTTGTTTTGGGTTAAACTGGACCGTGACTTATGATTACGTTCCAATCATGTATCACATGTGATGTAATGGCGATAAAATCTCCTTCAATCAGAATGAAATTGTCATATGAATGAGAGAGGAAGTTTATGCGGACTGATAATCTGGATGTCGTACATGTAAACACTAGTTGGGATTACGTTATTCTGATTGTGGCAAATTGACCTGACTGCATCCCTGTCCTGTATCAACAGGCTGCATTTCCACATTTAGAGGCTAAAAGCTGTGTCAGGATAGCCTAACTGGTCCATTGTAGATACTAGATACAATTACAAACAGTAGAGGTGAAAACTATTGGGTCCAGGAACTGCTGAACTATTACTATGATGTTACAGTGATAAAAGAATGGTTATATTTTATTTATGTATAAAGAAAATAGTCTGTATTAAACGTGATGTGCAATAAGGGTTTAGCACAGGGAAAATGACATCAGGCAGGTTTGAAGAAATATAGAGAAGCATTATCATCTCAATGTAACCGTATCAGCAGCAGACACCAGGGTGAGCCGGGATAAACTCGATTATTTATCTCGCAGTTCACGAGTCAGACGAGGACACACCTGGCAGGCTATGCAGAAACAGTTATTACAGTTACTGGCCAACACCAGCCATCACAGCTGACTTCCAGATGTCAGAGGTTGCAGAAGGAAAACAGTTATTTTAATTTAACAAATCAGACTTTTTGTCAGGCTCATATTGGCAGAGCCGTCTGTACTGAGAAAATAAGTAATGATGATACTCACGGGTCAATGTTGACCTTGATGGTAGTCATGTTCTTGTCTCTCTGTTTGTTGTCCGCTGCATTGACTGTCAGGTGAAAAATATAACAGAGTTACTTTTTTCGGAACCTCTCACAACACAAGCTGATGCAATACCAGACAACTGGAAGCAGTTAAAATAACATTGTTTATTTATGTCTAACGTATGGCCGCACAAAATATAAAAAGATATGCCCTCATCAAAGAGTCAGTGTGTGTAACATTCGAACGTTCGTAATGAAAAGTGATATCTGGTGGCTACTATGTTGTAATTATTATGAATTATTATTAAAGGCAGTGGATTTGAAATCAGAATGACAACAGCAGATGCCTACAGCAGACACACGCCTGTGTAAGTGTGTAAGTAATGCCCCCCACCCACACACTTTCCATTTGACCTGCACACTTTTTAAAGAGAGCTTCAACAGTTCTGGAAAAAAACAAACAGCTGTGGCTGATATTTGAACTCACTGTTCGTTTATACCAAAGCGTATTGTTGTTTATTTCGCAGACAGAAGGAACGTAAAGTCTACACTGCCAGCAGTTAAAGTAAAGACGCTGTAAAATGAAAATATCCCCTCAGCTATTTTCCCTCCTGTGTGGGAGCACCTATGTTCACACAGCAGACAAGTGCATCCAAATCCGGTTTTTTTGCACATATGCGATTCATATTAGACTATTTCACGCTAGTGCGGATGGCCCATTTCCACACTTTTCAGCCTGTTTACTAAGGTAAACATTACTCTGCTGTGTGATGATGCTTTACTTTTGGTATGTGATGGAGATCACTTTTATTCTGTTGAATTAACAAACGTGCAAAACAAACAAACAAAAACATAATGCACTTCAGCAGACAAAAAATATGAAATGAGCAGCATCAGCCCACAGACAGGCTGTGTAACGTAGGTTATGACGGAACAAATACAAAACATCTGTCCTTGTCCATTCATGCCGTTGAGCTGAGCAAATGATGATCGACTAGCTAAAAGCTGGCAAGGTATGTTTTTATTTTCTTTATTCTGGCAAGGATAAAAAAAGAAGGTTAGACTCGCTTACCGAGAATTTCATCAAAGATTTTGTACAGCCCGGGAACATAGGTGATTTCCCTCTGGTTCATTCCAACATCTTCGTCAAACACCCACATTTGCTGAAAGAATTCAAATATCAACATTAAAAAACGGCAAAACATTGCAAGTCACAGGAAAACGTCTTCATGCCAGCAGGAACGAACTTTAAAAATGGAGTCACAAACGGATCAAACAAAGGCCAAAGGATTTTTCAAAATTGTCGCCCAAAACCATCACACATGCTAAATCAGCAAGTCAAAATAGTTTGCTTTCACAACCACAACATTCATTAAAGGCCAAAAATATTGAACACCCGAAAACATGCATATAATGTCTATGGGAGAGCAGTTTAAGATTTACTTAATATTCCCCTCTAAATCCTTGAAGAAAGTAAAAAGAATACAATCACACAGACATTAAAATTTGTATTTGTTGTATTATTTTCCAGGACTGATTGGACAGGAACTGTCTGCATATATTTGGCTAAGCCAGAAACAAAGCAGAGCCTCAGCAACATACCTGAGTGACAGGCTCCAGTGAACCAACATAGGTGTCTGGACGCAGGAGGATGTGCTCTAGAGGAGTCTTCTTCTGGTAAACGCGCTCCACAGACAACTTGGAGCCAGCCTTGTCCTTCTTCCCCCCCTCCATCTTTCCAATGTCACCTCTGCCGTTAGCAGCCTCCTGTGTGAGAAAGTTGTTGCCATTTTCAGTACACAAAGTATTTAGATATACACTGTAAATACTGGACATTCCTGTAGAAACCATCTGCAAGAATTCAACATTATCATTGTTCACTATTAAAATAAGTTTATTTTTTTCCCCAATGTAGCCTTCTGCTGGTACTCCTGCTCTCAAAGATCAACAAAACAACGACTTTAATCACTTTCTCTAATCAAAAGCATATGAGGTGGATTAGCAGTGCTTTTCAAACACTGATGGTCTCATCCAGGATGTGTAACTGTGGATTATTGTATCTGCTGCCAATATAGTAATAAGACCATCATACAACAGGAGTCTTCAGTCAGCGCCCTATAGATTTATTGCAGGACTGACTGCAACTGGAGACCCTCCCTCCCCACAGTATCACTGTCCACATGGCTGTCTGAAGATCCTTGGATGATATAAGTTTTGACACCTTTAATTTCTCTTCTGGATGAATCTTGTAATTTTGATTGTCCCACACTGACCAGATTTCCCATAGCTGTGCTGTGTTATCTAGCTGCATTTACTCTAGTGGCTCCTGAACCGCTCTCAAAACCTGGGGCCAGTCGGCTAATCCGAATCAACACATTTGTAGCCAGGAAAGGGAAATCTGAGCTCTGTGCATGTCAAAGAGGTTCCTTTCTGAACAAAACCGAGTAGATGTGAACACCTATCATGGTCACATTTATTCATTTTGTGCACATGTAAATGTCACAGATTGTTTAATCTGTGACATTCGGGTGTGTAAACACTGAATTATTCCAATTTAACTCAGAAGCATTAAAACCACACTTCTAAAGTTTTACTTTTATTATTTTAGAAAATAAAAACGTATTTACAATTTATTTCCTAACCGTAGACCAGTTCAGGATTTTAATAAGTATGTTTTTATTATACGTAAAATTGTTATAAAATAGCTGTTGTTATCCATCTAGTAACTTTGTATTGATAGTTCTGAAATTGGTAAAGAAGCCAATTCTTAAAAAAAAAAACCGGGGGGACAAATTGGAGACCAGGTAACCCAATAGTAACATGTTTCAAAATTGGGAGGAAGATGGAGTACCAAAAAAGAACATGCAAACCAAATGTAGAAACACCCAAAACCAGCCAACTTAGATAAATAATTTCTCTATATCAAGGAATTTTATTTGTCATCACATCACATGTGAGGTGAGACGAAACTCTAATCCCCCGGTCCAGTTTACACCCTGAGAGCAATTTTAAATAATATAATAAAACATAAAGAACTATACGAGAAATAGGATTTGACTACACAGAAGCTACAATATGGGACTTCGGACATAGCAGCAATGAAAATTCGGAGTGCAAGTGACATATTAAGTGACATATTAAGTGACATATTAATTGACATTTTAAAGTGACATTTTAAAGTGTGATATTAAAGTGAACAGTGCCGGTTAAATGAGAAAGTGTTTTTCATTTCTAATTGTCCTTGCGTGTGTTTGAGAGTCTCACAGCTTCAGGAATGAAATCTGGTGGTTTTACACTTGATGCTCCACAGCCTCCTGCCTGAGGGGAGCGGGACAAAAAGTGAGTGTGCTGGGTGTGTGGGGTCCTTCATGATGCCGGAGGCCCTCTTCCTGCATCTGGTGCTGACTCCAACAGTCCTCTCTGTGCAGCCTTCACCACCCTCTATTTCTTTATATACATACACAATAATACGTATATAAACAGTTTTTAAATGAAAAATGTATCTTTAAAAACTGCACAACATTCACAGATGACAAACTTTCTGAATTTATTGTAAGTGAATGCAGCAATTCCAGAGAAAGCTTGTTGTTCTTGTTTTGTTTTCACGAGTAAAAGTTAGTGAAAAAGACAAACTATGTTTAAAAGAATCCGCCAACAAATGGTCTGAATATCAAATTGATGCTTTTCAAACATGGGCCAGAAACACAAGCATCAAACCAGCTAGTTACTCCAGCCACTAATCACAATGTAGCATCAGGCTCGAAGGTTTTCCCCCATACAACTAATCACAACCTAACATCATAATGAAGGTTTTCCTCCCCTACAACTAATCACAACCTAACTTCATCATCGTATGTTTACCCCCCCCCCCCCATACAACATCTAAGGTTTTCTACACATTGGTTGTTTGTGGTCTGCTCGGTAACACCAAACTCTCTTCCACTTCACACCTTTAAACGGAGTCTCAAGCCGGGGAGACGAAAGTGGGAGAAACCCAAGAGATGCTGGAGACATTTCTAGCTTCGGGACAAAGTCAAACGTGAGCATACAAATGTAGCTTATCTTTAAACAGATGTACATTAGCTGATACTAACTTACCATCCAGGACAGACCCCCGTTCCCGGTCTCGTTGGACATCTTCCTTTGTGATCCTTAATTTGTTTACGATGCAGCTCGTCAAATGTCTCCGACTTTGAGGCTCCTTACATGCTATAATACTCACTCAGCTGAGTATCATCCATGCTTGTGGCCTTCAGCAACTGGACGCGTCCCGGGAATGAATCAAAAGCAGTGAAGAAGCTCAGCTATTGTTAAAATCGACCAGCGGAGGCACCGTGGGCCTAAACTTTCAACAAAGATGCTAACCGAGCTCAACAATAAATACTGTACAAGACAAAAGGCTTCAGTAGGCGTCAAATGTCACAAACACACCAGAGGTAATAAAACACCATTTAACTAAAACCCTCTGGAAAACAGGTTATTAAATATTTGTTTCATTTAATAATAAAAACGCATTTTGGCTAACATGTCCGGCTCCGCCATCTGCAGCATAGACGGCAAATCCTAGCAGGGAAGCCAACCAATCAGCGGGCTCCTTTTCAAAGGCACCGGCATTCTGACCAATAGAAACTGTTTGCTGGATCTGACCGTTTCCCTCCTCCCAACGCAAGAGGGCGCCATTGGGCTCATCTTGTGTTTGTACAGTATTCACTCATCTGCGGTCCTTTAACTATGAGGAAGTAAGACAGCAGTAAAGAAAAATGTAAAGAAAGGGTTAGGAGGCATGGTTGGTGCTAAATCATCCTGTATATGTTGTATCAATCGAGTTTGTCATTGTTGTTGTTCTAAATAAAGTTCAATAAAAAAAAAAAATAATAATAATAATAAAAAATAAAAATAAATAATAATAATAAAAAAATAAAAAATTATGAGGAAGTATAACTGAAGCAATGTTGACAGTTTAGTTATCTTGATTGTAAATGTAACATTTTTTTAGCAGTGTATTAACTAAGTATTGCACATACATTCTTCAGCATCCACATTATTAATAACAGGAAATCAACAGTTTCAATGGTTTTATCCTTGGGCCACAAATTGCAAATACATTTTAAGATTGGGAGCAAATATTTCAAAACTTTATTGCTTCTTTTTACATTTGTACCTCTGAATGCTCCAAACCCAAGTAAATTGAAATACACGCAAAAGGTGTAAGAAAAACCTATCCATCCATTATCAACCCACAGTTGTTACAATATTGCACCGTTGTCTTTGACGAACCCATTTAGTTTCAAACCAGCTAGAACAATTACAAGTAAAAAAAAAAGGTCCCATTTAAAGTAAAAACAGATTATGCATCTTGTAGTTGGATTATGACTTCAAATGAAGACTCTTCATCATCCAAGCCCTGTCTGAACAGCTGAGCATGCTGCCATGAGACGAGCCCATCTCCCCTGCTGAGTTCTGCTGCCACAATCAGCTCTGAAGATCCAGACAGACTGGGGAACAACTCCATCTTTCCATCTAAGGTTTCAAAAACAGGAGGTAACAGTCAGACAAAAATCAGATAATAAAATGTTTTTTTCCCTTAAAGTATAAAATATACACTGCTCAAAAATAAATAAAGGGAACACTCAAATAAAACACCCTAGATCTGAATGAATGAATGAATGAATTAAGTGTTCTCACTGAATACTTTGTTATGTACAAAGTTGAATGTGCTGACAGGAAAAAAAAGAAAAGAAAAAGTATTACACAAAAATCATCAATGGAAACCAAACTTATTGACCAATGGAGGAATGGATTTGGAGGCACACAAAAAAAATTAAAGAAGAAAAACACAACACAAGCTGATCCAGCTTCATGTAATGTCCTTAAAACCAGTCAAAAAAAGGCTCAGTATTGTGTGTGGCTCCCACATGCCTGTATGACCTCCCCACAATGCCTGGGCATGCCTCTGATGAGACAGCGGATAGCCTCCTGAGGAATCTCCTGCAAAACCTGGACTAACATGTGTCACATGTGCTCAGTGTGAACCTGCTTTCATCTGTGAAAAGCTCTGGGCACCAGCGGCCAATTTCCTGGTGTTTTCTGACAAATGCCAAGCGTCCTGCACTGTGTTTGGATGTGAGCACAGCCCCCATTTGTGGACGTCGGGCCCTCATACCATCCTCATGGAGTCGGTTTCTAACCGTTTGTGCAGACACATGCACATTTGTGTCGCATTGATGTGCCATCCGGGATGAGCTGCACTGTTATTCTTTTTTTTGTTTATATTACATGTTCATTCACTAGGGGCACTGTTATGCAGGAGCATTTGGGACAGGAGGAAGTGCTGTTCGTTCGCAGTTCTTGGTGGAATAAAGTTGATAAAGAAACAAGTTATTTTTATTGACTAACAGCAGTACCTGAACCACATGTGTGGGTTGTAGAGTCCGTCTCATGCTACCACGAGCGTGATAGCACCATCAACATTCAAAAGAGACCAAAACATCAGCCAGAAAGCATCTGTACTGAGAAGTGGTTTGTGTCTTGGTAATCGCTTGATTTACTTGGAGTTATATTGTGTTGTTTGAGTGTTCTCTTCATTTTTTTGAGCAGTGTATATACATACCAGGAGAAAAATCAGTTGTTATCTGCTCCGACTTCAAGGTCCAACCAATTTTTCCAGAGTGGAAGGTCTGGCTGTTGGCTTTGATGGAGACAGAAAGCATCTTCAGACCAGCTGGGGCAAAGTCAAACTTCCAGCTGATGCTTCCGTTAAGGGAGTCTTCTTTCCGAGCGATGTAAACCTACAAAAGAAGAAGCCAATGCATTACAATAAAAGCTACAAAATGTGTACCAGATGTTGCAGAGACACGACCTCCTAATAATAATAATAAAAGTTAACCTCTGCTACGAACCCAAACTCATAAGTTCACGTTTTCATTGTTGTTCATTGCCGTTAAACAGTTTTACCCAAAAAGCGGTCAATGGTTTCTAAAAAAATGAAGATTAACCTTCTTTGTTTTTATCTTTTTTTCTTGTTTCATTTAAAGAATAATAAACGTACCATCTTCCAATCATCCTCCACTTTTCTGAATACTGACTCCGTCATCCAAACACACTGATCCCAATGTGGGATTATTTCAGAGGAGTTGGAGACCCGGCAGTACTGGTCCTTGGAGGAACAGTAACGCACATGAAGACACCTGGTCTTCTTTTCTTCCTCAGTTGGAGTAAACACAAAAGGCTCAGCCTGAAACAAAAATGCATTGAAAAATAATCACAATCAGTCTTTGCCAGCCACAAGTTTCTGATAAAGCAAACTATTGGAAAATGTCATTTTAGCGAATTAGTATCAGCCTAATAAAAAAAAAACTCCCATCTGATATTACCAATATATACATCTTGCTGAGATTCTTGTGGGTTTCTTTAGGTGGAGGGCACAGTGTAGATCATGTGAACTGAACAAGGATCGTGGAGATCAGCCCAAATCTTTATGTCTGTGCATCCCTAAAATTACCATTACCACTACAATAAGGCTTTCTCAGGTTGTAGATGGTATAAGGATGTGGGGAGGTCTCATTATCATGTTCATTATTTGATCTATTAAAATAACAAATAAAATAAAAAAGGCATTTGTTATCCATGGCAGTGCTTTTTGGCAAAGTTGTGCACAGCATGCCACACAAGTAATCTGCAACTTTGATTTACCCACACATCTTCTCCAAGTTTATAGTTCTAGTCTGGAGCACACCAATATTATACCATAGTTTATTCACTCTACCTGTGTGGACGGCTTTGCATCAGCAGGTTTAGTTTCCCCGCGTGCGATCCTCCAGGCCAGAGACCCGGAGTTCCTGCCCCCCAATTCTCCAGGTTTGGGTTTCTTTGGAGAAATGAACTCTACAAGCTCAACAAGCAGCCTCTCTGTCAGTTCCCTCTTTCTGTCTGGACTAAGGGACTCTTGTCTCTTTATTGTTGGATAACAAACATAAGGTTTAAAGGTTTTTAACAATTATGCCAGCACATCAATTAATTAATAAAAAATAAATAAAAACCTACAGCAGCATTAAGCCCATTTATGGTGTGCAGCAGCCAAGCCTCTTGGACTCTGGTTCTCCTAGACAAAACCTCTGGATGTTTGCAGGAATATCTCCATGTTACATCAACTACCTGTAGAAAAACAGTCATTCAATATATTCATAACAAGAATATAAATAAAGAGAAATGAATTTGATCCACCTGTAAAAATACTATAAATATGTGTAATTGGTAGTTTGAACAAAGCCACAATCTTGGGGGCAACTGAATAAAAAGATAGACATTTACTGAAAACCAGCTTGCATATGTAGTAGGACCGCTGTCAAAAAGGTGTATGCACAACTCTTAACATTCATATTCGTATTTATATCTCCATTAAGTTCTTGTCCCCAAAACTCCCGTTTTTATGCGAGCATGAATCTAAAAGAGTGCAAAGTCTTATGAATTCAACTCTAATTTCTATGACTTCAATCTTTCCGTTTCTCCATGGACACGAATTTAACTTAGTGGGTACGAGTAAAAAAAATGTTACCATGACGTCACAGGGCAGAGTAATTGACCCGCGATCTCCTCAAACAGCCCGATCCAAATTTAAATATGGCGAAGAAAGGAAGAGGTCATAGTCTTAATGATTAGAGTTGTATTCTTTAAGCTTTGCACTCACAGCTTTTAGATTCATAATCTCAGACTCACAAATATTTCAGCAGAGTTTTGGCTAAAAGAACTTTATTGACATACAAATAAGAATTGGAATGTTTCTCACACCTTTTTGACAGCGATCGTACTTCATACTTGCAATAATACTAACAACCCTGTTTTAAAGTGTCTGCTTTGTCATCATTTGTGCTTTCAACAGGTAATGCAAGAAAACTATTCTTCTAAGTTCTTGGGTTTTCCTTCTCACACAAAATTATCAAAATGTTACTGGCCTTACAAAGAATAGACTAGAAATCCGTTTTAAAACTGGGATAAGTGTATCTCCAATATTACACAGAAGAAAAACTAACAGGTAATTTTAACAGAGATGTTCACTAGTAATCTGCTTTAATTGTGTTGAAAGCATCCACCTATCCACTTTTAAAGGTTAGGGATACATGGTCAACAACTGCAATCCTCTGCTAATTGATCCAACTACAGTATTTTCCGCACTAGAAGGCGCACCTAAAAACCTTAAATTTTCTCAAAAGCCGACAGTACGCCTTATAATCCTGTGCGCCTTACATATGGACAAATATTGAGCCACAACAGGTCTCGCAACTACGGTAAGCAAACGCTTCTTCTTCTACGGAAAATGAAGTCGGCGTAAAAGAGCCGCGCTCACAGCTAATCAAAGACTGGCCTTTTTCATCCAATTAAATAATTCCTTCCAAATACACAAAGTTGATTCATACTCTCAGAGTCACTAACATTTCAGCAGAGTTGCGAGCGCAGACACAGAGCAGAGCACGAGCAGAGTGAGCCGAGCGAGCAGTTTGTCAGAGCTGAGCGCGTGTCCGAGCACCTATGAGCGAGCGCGCCTGAGATTCATACGCACACCCTCCACTTATTGCTCCTTCATATAGCTTTGTGTGCGCAAACCTGGTGGCACAAAAA
The DNA here is from genome assembly GCA_032876305.1 of Orestias chungarensis. NCBI lineage: Eukaryota > Metazoa > Chordata > Actinopteri > Cyprinodontiformes > Cyprinodontidae > Orestias > Orestias chungarensis. The sequence goes on from JAVLVB010000185.1 coordinate 1,172,164, forward strand.
TCACGCCATACTACTGTAGCGTCTATTGTATGTGCCTTATAATGTGCTGCACCTTATAGTAAATACGGTACTCATCTTGAGGGAATTCAAGGCCTGATAGAATGCACCATATCTGCGATTTCTGAGTCTGCCCTGCAACCTCCTCTGCCCTCATTAGAGGCAGATCTACTGAAACCTTCAATACAGACTGGCAGCATCAATATAGTCACAGCTTTTTACAATAATCTTTAAAGTGGGGCTGGGGGATGTATTGAATATACTCAATGTATCGCACAGAGACCTCGAGCGATAAATATGGTAATAGAGGGAAAGCGGGAAATTAGATTAAGTCCCACAAACTACTTCCTAGAGAAACGGCACCAAATGAATAATTTGGTAGTAGATTAGATGGAGGATTTCAAACAAACAATAGTTTATTAAACGTGTCGCCATTAAAGGAGCAGTACAACGATTTCATTTCACCACCTAAAAAGCCATTCGCTCCAAACTTTGTTAACTTCGTATGTTATCGTCTCTCCACACCAAATAAAATGTCTAATAAAGCACATGTGAAGCAGATGATACGCAGTTCTTTGTTTACCAAAGCCATTTTAACGACAAAAAAAGAACGAAGTAAATATATAATCAAAGAAACGAGACTGAACGACTGAAACAGGCTGCAGTGTTTTGGCTGTTAGCGGCAGCTTTAAACAAGGGAGAGTGTATTAAAGTTGTCATTGTTTTAAATAGAACATAATTGGATTATTTGTAGATTATGGTAGGATTGCAGTTAGTTTCCCGTTAAATCAAGCTTAAAATAAGCTAAAATGATCTATTATTCCTTTGGTTTTAAGTTTTAAATCATTTTCTTGAGTTTTATTAACTCCAGAAAATTTGGTATTGTGTTTTTCATGCAATTTATTTGTTTTATGAATCTAAATCTGGTTATTGTTAAAAATTCCCAGCAAATGAAAAGGGTTTAGAGAAACTCTGGTCTTTTTTTTGTTGTTGCTTGTTTTACAGTTTTTGTTTTGTTAAATGCATTAACAAATAACTCTTTAGATTGAGCAAACTTATCTTTCCTCGAGGATTCTTGCACGGTGTACATTTTTGCTGTAGTAGTCTTGTTTAGTACTGGTCTAGTGTTCACCACAAAAGTTTATGAGTGAAAAACATTTATGTGACACTGATTGTCACAATAAAATAATTACATTTATTTAAATAATGTCTTCAGATAATAAAAAACCCATGAATGATCACGTGAAATACATAATATTAACTAACAATGGAGGTTATTTTTAAATTTTTCGATATATATCTTTTATTGGGATATAAAAAAATATTGCAATATTTGATTTTTCTCATATCGCCCAGCCCTACTTTAAAGCAGACATCCTTTAAAATAACATTTCAACTTTAAAGGTGACACCAGAGGCAGGGTTTACAAAAACTCTCAAATGTTAGCCTGATCATTGCTGATCCTCTGAGGTAATGCCATCTATGAGCTGGTCTGACCTGGTCCTTGGAGAAAGCAAGAATGTAGACCAGTTTCTTTCCCCAGCCAATCTCGTACAGCAGCGGCTTATCACAAACGTTCTCACACGGGTCACAATGCAGCCAGCGATGCTGAGAGGCAGAGTAGATCTCTGTCCACACATGGTCTGCAACAAAATAAACATTTTAGCCACTTCTTTACACATATGAGGCAAAAATTGCACAACAATCTTAATAAAACAATCTATGCATGATATAGTCCAGTGAACACTCAAACCTAGGCAAAAAATAATAATCAGCTTTGCGCGACAGATGTAATTCAATTTCCTTCCATGTTAATGAAAAATAAACTATACTGGACTTGGACATACCTGTAAAGTCCCAAATGTACCTGGCCTCAAGGCCCAGAGCTCTGCAGCACAATGTAAAACAGTTGGCCCACTCGCCACAGCGTCCCCTTCTGGTTTCTAAAAGTTTTTCAGGGTGATTATACCTAATATTGACAACAATAAATGAAAAACCCACAAACCCACAAGTGTTTATAACATAATGGAAACATTTTCATGTTTGTTAACAAAATATTGTCACAGAGGACTCTGATGAAAATATAACATTTCCAAAGGCAAATATTGTCGGTGAAGATCATGTTAGCATGTAAGTATCACCTAAAATCGAGGAAATAGGGCTGATAAAAAGGCTAGGCCGATTCATAATGGTAGAATAGAATAAGTGACGAATGAAACTATGTTTATACGAAATGTTTTTCTTGATTTAGAGAATTGCAGATGCCGTTTAACAAAACAACTTCAACAAAGAATAAATGCTGTTACTAGATATTTGACAGTTTAACACTTTACTTAACTGCTTATCATATTTGACTTGTTCTTTAACCAAATTCCTAGTGTCAATGCCAGTCCCTAACTCAGAACTTTATTTTTTTTAAAGTCACTAAATTGAACAAAATGAAATGGTGCTAAACATAAAATTGCTCTCAGACAAGCCCCGCCCACCTCCCAAATCTGGTGGAGAGTGCACATTTCTGACAGTAGTGGTTTTCCACCCGCTGAGCCCCCCAGCGTTGTTCCTCAGCCGTAGGACTGAAGGCGTCACCGTGTTTGGTGGGACCTCCACACTGGCTGCATGGTAAACAGTCCACCCAGGAGAAGAAGTCACGTTTGAACCACTTGAGCAATTCCAGCACTAGGCACTCTTCTATTCCAACCTTACAATCTATACACAGGGACAGCAAAATGAGTTCTCCATTACTTTCCAACATAATGAGGTGAGCAGGTTAGATAATCACAGAGGTGTGATCGAGTGCAGGTAGGATGTCTCACCTGGGTCAGCATCTTTCAGCTCCTTCAGCTTATGTTGAGCATTGGAAGACAGCTGTTGGTGAGGTATAACGCTTCTGGCTTTCTGCTGCAGATCAGGGTTTTCATATTGCATCACATGTTGAAAGTTGGACTGAAGTGTCACAAAGAAACTCATGCTGCTCTCCTGGCAGTCAAAAAAAGCAGAAGAAGCATGAAAAAATATCAAGTCAGAGGTCAGTTGCCGTCAGCAGTTCTTCCACCAAATGGACTAAAACATAACAACGTATTTATTTATCAATTAGTTCATAAATTTAAGATTCCTTAATGCTTGGTCTAAGCTTTACCCTTACAGCAAACATCCTAATGCTTACTCAGCTGATATGTGACAAGGGCATTACATTCTACTGGGATCGTTTTTTTCACAACCTGGATGGATGTTGAATAAATGTGTACAATTATGGCAGAAACATGTTTTTATCTTCACATTTGGGCTGCAACTAACGATTATTTTCATAATCGATTAATCTGTCGATTTTTTTTTTTAATCGCTTTTTATTTTTAATTTATTTAGCATTTATTTTCCCATATAAGCTACTAAAAAGGAATTTTCATTAAGAGAAAGGAAAAGATGACAGAATTGCTCCGTTCACAGCAATTTCTTTAACTTTGTTTGAAGGAGCAAATGAGCTCAACGGTGTAAATTATTTTTAGGCATAAAATACAAAAATGAAGTAGAATTCCTTACAACTGACTAAGTGTAAAGAATATTAACAAAAATCTCAGCCCTTATTATGCTCTACATTTCAATTGTAATTTAAATTCATCATTATTTTGAATGTTCAGCAGGAGGCTGACTTAGTTGGGTTTTATTTTTACATATAATATTAACTGCTGTCTCTATTAGTATGTTTTAAACAGTTTGTAAGTTGTAGACATTGCTGGTGGTGAGCATCTTGTTCTACATGTGTTTGTTTATTGTTGCTTGTTTTTTTCAGAAGAAGAAACACAAAATGACAGAATAAGTACAAACGAAAAGTAACAGAGCACATTAATATTAACTAATTTTATTAACAATATTTAGCAATTTTACTGTCTTATTAGCTATCTGTTATTTTACAGCGCTCACCCTGCGTCTCCTGCTTAAACTCCGACATGTCTCAGATGTTCACTTAAAGACTTTTATACATTTTCGTCCTCCGGCATCTTGCACGGGGCAAATGTGATTATGCGCTGGCCTGGATAAAACCTCCCCCTCTGTCCATGTTTAATGACTGAACCTTCACAGATGGACTGCTGGGCAAGAGAGCAGGTTTGATTTTGAGATTGGTGGGGAAACAAAAAGGCTCCAAGGCAGCACTCTTGAAAGTTTTAAGTTTTTTACATTAGCAGTCTTAATTTCACGTCATGCAGATATTATAAGTTAAAGTAACAAATGAAAGATAAGGAGGTAACTTCGAAAGGTTCTCATACTTAGTCTTTAGTACAGGGCTGTAGTGCAACTGTGTATCATAACAACTAACATACATTAACAAAATTGGAAATACTTAAACATAAATTAAATCTAAATGTGTTTGTTTCTTTCCTCCTTTTGTCAGAAAGCACAAGTTTGATATTTTTCTGAAAAGGAAAAAAAACAGCACAGCCGCACCAATGAAGCTGAAGTTGGCTTTCGATTTGGAAAATGGCTAAAGGGCATTTCCGCTTAATTTTTTGCTACCTCCAGCACCTTTAATCTATATTAGGTTAGAAAGAAAAGAGAAAAAAAAAAAACACACATCAAATCTGGACTGGTTTATTCTAAAGTTAGGAGAATATTTAAAACCAGATTTGTGATTTGTGAAACCTTTCACAAATCACAAATCTTTGATAGGGGCAATTTCAGCAGTGTTTTAGTATTTGCATCATTCATACCGCCCGAGCGCCAAAAATACAAAACAGAGACACTTCAAACTTCGATTTGATTATTTTAAATTAGTTTTAGAATATTTAAAACCAGGTTTGTGATCTGCGAAACCTTTCTCAGATTTGTGAAACTCAAATATAGGCCCATTTTCAGGAAACTTTTTAAACAATAAATTGAGATACTTAACTGAGCTTACTATACTGTTCTGGGATCAGTGGAACGTATGCATGATTTAACTTAAATTCTTTCTGTAAAGAGCCAGTTGACATTTTTTATTTTTTAAAAAGGGCTTTTTAAATAGAATTAAATAATTAAAAGATTTTTTTTACTGTTGATTAGGTAATTTATTATGGGTTAGAACATTTCTGATTAAAGATTTTAAAAAAATTTAAACACTTTTTAATTTAAAATATGTGATTATCAGGTTATATGTTAATGTTCACGTTTTGTACAAAGCTAATCTAGTAACTTAACTCAGGCAGCATCACATTCAGTATGTACTTGATCCTGTCTAAAGAGTTAATGTTCCAATCATCTTTGTAGTACCTCTAAAATCTGCTTGACAACAAAACAACTTGTTTTTTGTTGTCAAGCAGGTCTGAGCGGTACTACAAAGATGATTGGAACATACTTCTCTTCAAAATGGATTTTTGTTTTGTCACAAGACAAAAAGTGGAGCCTCCAATGTGGACTTTGAAGCAGCCATCTTAGGTATTACCTATCACTGCTCAATAAAATAAAGGCAGAGCTTAAGAAAACTGTGTTTAAGTATAAAACAACAGTGTAACAACAACAAGAGTGTAAAAGGTTTCACAAATCATTAACCTGGCTTTAAATATTCTAAACCTAGTTTAGAACAATCCAGTTCAAGTTTGAAGGAAGCCAACTTCAGCTTTATGCCCCACCAAGAATAGTTTTCACTGTTGACAATTCACACTGGCAGATGCCTCTTATCAGGCCCAACTTGCAGTTTTATTTAGCTTGATGTTCAGAGACTTTCGACTTTGACGTTAAGGACTTTTTTTTGGAGTTTACCTTACTACGCTCTGGCTTCTAAGAGCAGATGGAGTGACAGGGAGGACAGCCAATCACATGTAAGTTAACGAGAACCCGAAAGCCAACCAGTGTTTAGCTCAGAGTTGGGAATTAGCAGAGACTGACATTTAACCCATTATGTGCCAAAGTTTTTAACTTCATGCTAAAGACAGCTTATGTATTGATGGTGACTACACCCTGGCGGCGGAATATTGGTGGGGACAATTCTACGCCCTAGCTGCTGGGATAAAGAAATTACATGCAGTTTGTAGACGATATTAGATTTCGGTTGTGCAGAAATGACCTTACCACTCTGACATGAAAAACGTCGTGACACGTTCCGATACAGCCTAACCGAAATCCTTTTTGTAAATCCAGGAACAGATTAGTCATGAAGGGCCCTATATTCACTCAACTGATCTGTAGACCACTGGAAACATTTAGCAATATTAAAACAGACTAACATGGTAGTATGCAGACCTGAATGCAGTGATTAATAATTCCAGTCTATAAGTAAAAATGTATTTCTATGGTGATATCTGGGTTACGTTTAAAAAAGTGTTTTCATTATTAATACCTCATATTCACAAACAAATTGTGTTGCAGCTAAAACTTAGTGAGCTCACCTCAAAATGACTGGTTTGGAATCTTTAACATTAGCCATGGAGGACAACAACATGTCATGAGTTGCTCATGTGTCATTATTGGAACAAACAGAAGTAATTTTAGTTTGATTGTAAAAAAACACTAAGCAACTTGAATATCTGCCTTTCATATTTATCCCTAAAAACAATGCAAAAGTACACAGGCTCTCTACCAGGGACGAAGGTTGTTGGGTCAATGGTGCCGCAGGTGTGGTAGCAGCAGCAGAGCTCTCTGCTGTCAATGTTGACGTCACAACAGGTTGAGAAGCAGGTTGGACAGGACGACCCCCAGACACCCTCAGGTCCCGCTCAGCAGCGATAGACTCCCTGATGCGCTTCAGCTGCTCCACCGATGCAGACTGGGGGAACACCAAGTGGGTCTCAGCCTGGAAACAGTTAAATAAATCTGCCGGTAACCAAGATACACAATAGAAGCATCAGCGGTAGACATACTACACCTCATAGAAGCTTTTTGTTGATTTACCTCGTTAAATCCCATCTCAAAAAGACATTCAATAGCTCCTTTGACAGGCAGCAGCTTGGTGGAGAAGGTTGGGTTGCCAATACGGATAGATCTGTACTTTTCCTCGTTTGGATACCTGTTGGCAAACAAACAAAAACAAGCATAGGGAAATTCAAATTCTATTAAGTCATCAACTTAGAAGATAGTGATTACATATTTTTAAAGAAGAGATTAAAGCAACAAGAGTTGTAATACAATGTCTGGAATATGACTAATATTTTGTAATTTAATGATCGTTTCCATTCTTTTTAATTTGTAGAAGGAGAGCACTTGCTGCCATCAGACTCAGCACTTCCCCCATCAGTTTTGTACAATACTTTCTCCTCAGCCTGAGCATTTCACAGCACATTGAACTGTTAAGTGTCATATCCCAATGTGGGACATAAAGGTGCATAATGAACTTGCAGCACCTCAGGGTCAGAAAAGCTGCATTTTTAATGTTAAGCTAGACCGTGTTTGAAACCTCATTCAACCAGATCTGTTTAAGACTAGCCATGTTGAAAACAAAATGTATCACTTAAATTGGCAAAAAGAATGGATTGACATTTATTCATGTACTACATACCATTGGTTTTCTGATGGCAGAATCACAATAGAATCAAGAATCATTATTTATATAGCACCAATTTACAACAGATGTTGTCTCAAGGCACTTTAAAAGAAAATCTATTAAAATCAAAGATACATCATAAACAAATCAATTTGAAAAGGTTTCCAATCTAAGGAACCCCAGCAGATTCATGGAGTCATTGACTTGCAGCATTCACTCCTCTGGAATCAGCAGACAGAAACAATGGCTTGTGTTGTCGTTGACTTTACAGCAATCCCTCATACTGAGCATGCATGTAGCGACAGTGGAGAGGAAAAACTCCCCTTTAACAGGAAGAAACCTCCAGCAGAACCAGATTCAGTACAAGCAGCCGTCTGCCACGACCGACTGGAAAATACAAACTCATTTTGGACATTTTGACGCCTTTGACTATTTTTGCAATGCTCAACAGTGTATTTACTATGTTATTGTGTTTACATGTCAACACTCAGTCACCACACCGGCAGTAGATGTGTATCATAGGTGAGGCTTCTCCTAGGTGTTAGCTTTCATTGATGACTGGGTGTTGAAGCTTTGAGAAGTTTATTTTTCTGGCATATCCAGACTGTTTAGAAATGTTTAAGTTTGAAAACCCATGGATTTAACACAAACAAGCTTGCTCAGAAAAGTATTTTTGTTGTTCCATTTTTATCCAATCTGAAATATAAGTTGATTCCTTTTATAATGATAGCGACACAATAATTACAGATGCAGCCTGTTGACCTGTTCAAGGACGGAAACTGATTTCATCTGGACATCCTTCTTTATGTGTTGTATGTACCACGAGGTAAGGGCTAAAATATTCCAGAGAAGCTGTAACAAGGTCAACATGAATAGTAAATTTGTAAATATAAAGAAATAAAGAAAGACAACAACCGGCTGTACAGTATATACAGATGTAGATACAACCCAGATATACAGATGTAGATACATTTCTGTAAATTATAATTGTGGAAACATTTCTATATTTCAGTAATTTAACTCAACAACGGAAGCTTGTGTTTAATTACTGTTCATTACACACAGTGATCAATGTAAAGCTTTTACTTAATTCTTTTGGATTAAAACTCTAATCTCAGGTTTAAAAAAATAAAAGAACAAAATTAAAGGACCTTCAATTATCTGGTGGTAAAATGCAACATTTACAGTCATCTTACAAAGAGAAACAACAGAAACAAAGAAGTCATCTCTAAATAATATTTATAGAACAGAAAAGTGCCAATCTGCACTTCTCTCACGGCTTTAGTTTTTTCCTCCACTCAATTTTCCAGTAATAATACACTGGAATCCAGCAACTAATGAATATCTATTTTCTTTAAGTGTTTGGTCTTCCACTTAAAGCTAAATAATAAAAAATGTATTATGGGGCCATAAATGTTGTAAAAAATAATAAATTTTGTTCTTTTGTACCGCTCTTTACTGATTTACATCTTACTTTTTAAAGTTTGTAGGTTAAAGTCTGCAGCATTCCACATAACAACTTTGTATAAACATATTTGTCTTAACTTTAAGTCATATTTATAAAGTTAAACAGAAATTAAATGCATATTGTGTAATGTGTAATGAACTTATTTTAAGGATTTTCACCTTTTTTAGTTAAATTGCTGAAATAAATCAACAGATTATGATTGATATTGCTACGTTGTATTTCAATAGGGAACGCGCAACATATGCAATTTTGACTATAAATGTAAAATTATATATATATATATATATATATATATATATATATA
>JAVLVB010000185.1:1190786-1206641 GCA_032876305.1 Orestias chungarensis
AATCTACTTAGTTACCGTTATTTCAACCTTGTTAACCTTTTGTTTTCTCTTAGTGTTCTTCTCTCCATAGTAACCACACCTGGGCTGGCGTTCTGTTAGCTGAGACAGCTTCTTGGATGAGAACATGGGCTGAGATGCTTCCAGTGACGTTCTACAACTGCTGCTATAAACTCTTTTATTTCAGTATCCTGTGCTTCTATTTTAACTTTCTGTCTTTTCAAACCCCCAGTCGGTCGTGGCAGATGGCTGCTTGTACTGAGCCTGGTTCTGCTGGAGATTTCTTCCTGTTAAAGGGGAGTTTTTCCTCTCCACTGTCGCTACATGCATGCTCAGTATGAGGGATTGCTGTAAAGTCAACGACAACACAAGCCATTGTTTCTGTCTGCTGATTCCAGAGGAGTGAATGCTGCAAGTCAATGACTTGATGCAATCTGCTCGGGTTCCTTAGATTGGAAACTTTTTCAAATTGATTTGTTTATGATGTATCTATGATTTTAATAGATTTTCTTGTTAAGTGCCTTGAGACGACATCTGTTATAAATTGGCGCTATATAAATAAACTGATTCTTGATTCTTGATCTCCCCAACATTTTGATATTTTCCCGGCTCTTCTGTATATGGTCAATTCCTTTAAGCATGCGGCATGACAGTGAGCCCCCTGTTGTTTTTTAGGGTTGTGTTTTTATTTAGCTGAATCCCCTTAAACGTGTCTATGTCTGTAACCTTTTTTTGCGGTTTGTGGCTTTTTAAAAAGGTACAGCAGAATGGGGGAAAAAGTCACCCCGCCTAGAGGCGGGGTGACTTTTGGCTCTGAATCGTCTTGTATTTGTTTCCCAAACAACGACTTTCTACATTGAACTTTCTTGTTTTGGAAAACAATAGGTATGGGAAGACTGACATCAACGCAGCTCCCCACCTCCTGTCATCTCACACTGTATGAGTAACATTGTCTCCCCTTTTATGAATGGCCAGAGGCAGCTGGTCTTTGGTGTTTATTACAGAAGTTGTTTTTTATAGGTAATGTTTGGTTAAAACAACAACAACAAAAAACTAGATCTTTCTCTCATTCAGATGCCGTGGGGTAAATTGAATCATGCAAGAAAAACGACATATTCAAAATGAAATTGAGGAGTAGGACTAACTTAGTTTGTAAATCAAGCTGGAAACAAGGACAATTTTTGCATATCTCTGAGTAAGTCACATTTTCCCAGAAATAAAAGGTTTTACAATCAATATTTGGATGTTTCCAACAAAATTGCTGAAGGTTTGCTTCTTTCTCCCTCTAAGTTTGGGTCATCTTTCCGTTATGAGGTTTTCTGTATTTGATGAATAGTGCTACAGTCTCTGATGGATTTAACAAATGTATATAAAACAAGCGTCAGATGATAGATTACTGTACTGGGGAATGTCTTTCCAGACCCATTTTTAGACATTATTTTCTATTATATGCTCTGGATATAAGTGGCAGCAAATGAGTAAATTAATTATTCATTTATCTTCCAAAAAAGGACAAACCTGACATTGATAAATGCACTGAGTCAGGGTGAAGAGGAAAGCCTTGCATTTTTTTGCGAAATACTAGGCTGGCCAGACTATCCATTTAAAGTATGTCTACCATAAGCCTTCCTCCAAATTTGTTTTGGGTGAATCATGCTTCAGATCAATGCCTTAAAACTATTTACGACAGTTAACGACACAGTCTGAAAGTTCATTGTTTTTGTAGTATGCAACCTTTTCCCTCTCATTGTGTTAGCTAAGACTTAAGTGGACCTTCTATGCCTTCCCATATCCACAGCACCCCAGCTGGGCAGGAACAATTGATTCACGGTGTTGGAATGAGGATTTTTGTTCCTTTTTACTCTTGATTTTCTTCTTTTGTACATTTCTGCCTCTCTAATTAGGAAATATCCAAGTTGACTTACAATCGCCATGGCAACAGTCAGGGTGATATCCCTTTGATATCACCCTGTCCCACAGGAAGAACCGCTCATCACCACATTCTAAAAATAGAGCATCTCTTCTCACTCTGTGGCACATGGTTGATGGCATTCATTCCTCTGCTAGGTCGATTATTGAAGCCTCCTTAAACATTTTGTGTTGAATTTTATGTTCAGTGGCATTTTTCACTCTGAACAGGTGGTAAACTGGGGACCCTTTACATTCTTCGGTTTTCCAAACAGTTTCCATTTCCCTATTTAAAATTAAATTTTTATATATTAATAAATCAGTCATTTGTATTTAGTTGGCCGTATAAAAAAAAATTGGAATTGAGCATCAGGACCTGCTTTGTGAACATAGCAACAGATAGCATCCTAGCTGGAGCACTGTGCTTGCTAACACACTGGAAAAAATATGTTTATTACACTGTCCATGTGTGAGTTTAAGGACTTTCTAACCACAGTTTGCTTCATTTCATACAGACCTCCAGGCTGGAAGAAAAAACATCTTAGCCCATTTAGTTGGGACTGGTGTCCAGTCTATGATGTGTGCTGAGACCAGGGCCGGAATGGGAGATTTTTTCAGGCCAGGAGTCAGTCATGTAACCAGCCCACCCTGGTCTTGCCACGCATACATGTTCACACCCACACCTAAATGCATGGGCACAAGCAAAACGCATTTGTGCACGTGCGCGCACACACTTATAGCAAATTCCAAATAAAAGGCCACCTATAAGACCTACTGCAACTTCTGAGGTTGTAATATATAGTAACTTTACTGCTGTTAATGCAATAGTAATAAGATAATAAAGATTTTACACAAAAGACAACTACCACAGGACTAAATGACTACAGACCTGTTGCCCTGACCTCTGTGGTCATAAAGTCCTTTGAAAGACTGGTTCTAAACCACATAAAGGAAATCACGGACCCCCTGCAATTTGGCTATCGGGCCAACTGTTCGGTGGACGAAGCAGTAAACATGGGTCTCCACTTCATCCTCAAACACCTTGAACACCCAGGAACTTATGCAAGAATTCTGTTCCTGGATTTCAGCTCAGCCTTCAACACAATTATTCCAGGACAATTAAACAGCAAACTGACTGAACTCAGCGTACCAGCCTCCACCTGCCAGTGGATAACTGACTTTCTTACTGGCAGAAAACAGCACGTGAGGCTATGGAAGTGTACTTCAGTGAACCATCATCAGGGGTGCTCCACAGGGTTGTGTACTCTCCCCACTGCTCTTCTCGCTGTACACAAATGACTGTACCTCCATGGACTCCTCTGTTAAAATCCTAAAGTTTGCAGATGATACAACAGTCATTGGTCTCATCAATGACAGTGATGATTCTGCTTACAGACGGGTGGTTGATCAGGTTGTCCTCTGGAGCAGTCAGAACAATCTGGAGGTGAACACAGCAAAAACAGTGATATGACCGTGGACTTCAGGAGGAGCCCCCCAACCCTGCCAGCACTCACCATCCTAGACAGGACTGTGATGGCTGTGGAGTCCGACAAGTTCCTGGGCACAACGATTTCCAAGGACCTGAAGTGGGACAGCAACATAAACTCCATCATCAAGAGGGCTCAACAGAGGATGTACTTTCTGTACCAGCTGAGGAAGTTCAACCTAGCCCAAGAGCTGATGGTGCAGTTCTACAAAGCCATCATAGAGTCCATCATGACCACATCCATCACAGTGTGGGGCAGTGCTATCACAAAACACAACACCAAGAGACTGCAGCGCATTATCAAGTCTGCAGAGAGGACCATCGGTGTAAAGCTGCCCGCACTGCTGGACCTGCATGCTTCCAGAACCAGGAAGCGTGCAGAGAAAATCATCACCGACCCGTTTCACCCTGGCCGTCACCTGTTTCTGTGCCTTCCATCAGTCCGACGCTTTAGCCACATGAAGACCCGTACGACCAGGCTACAGAGAAGCTTTTTTCCAACTTCCATTATTCTCATGAACAGTTGAACAATTTATTTATATATTTTCATAACTTCTATAGTTTTTATACTGCACAAAACTGCACTTTTTTTACAATATAAATTACACATGCTAAATGTTACAAATGTTTCTTTACTATATTTTTCGTGCACTGCAAGCATCTGTGTAACCAAAAACAAATTCCTTGTATGTGTGAGCATACTTGGCCAATAAAGCCCGATTGTGATTTTTATAATAAGTGTCTAAGTTAGAGTTTTACATAGTCAAATCAGGTTAAAAAAAACAACTGCCTCAGTGGCATATCATCAGTGAATACTAATGAACCCCAACCTACAGTAAATCCAAGGTTGGAATACACAAATTGCCATGTTTGATCTGGGATACATAACAGCAAATCAGCAACAGAAATATTTAACTACATAATCCCTTAATAGAATAACGCCACATTACAAAGAAAGCTATTATTACAAATGAGAGCCACTTATGTCAATGCTACCATCTGGTAGTGTTCATGTGTTGTTGCTCTACTGTAGAAATGGTTTTGTAACTTCTCCCAAATGCTCTACTTCTCCTGAAGTACCAGCAGGACTGGTGTAATCACCATCACCACTTTTGAATAGAAAAACATATATTTACAGTTTTTCCATAAACTATATTCCATACAGTAAGATAATTTAGCCTGTGTCTCACTAATTTGGCCTTGTACTCAAATACACGATAATGATGAGATTATATCCGATTAGCTGGACAAATAAATAATTTAAAAAGTAAATAATAATGAAGTAGCGTGTAATGTAGAGCGTTGCCGGCAGCCTCTCAGCCCATTTTCTTTTCCTAGAAGCCGTCTCAGCTAACAGAACACCAGACCAGGTGTGGCTACTATGCAGAAAATAACACTAAGAGAAAACAAAAGGTTAACAAGGTTAAAATAACCATAACTAAAACAGAAAGACAAAGGAAGAAAGTAGCAGAGTGAGAAGTGGTCAGATTGTCCTCCAACATTCCAAGCCTATAACTGCATAACTATAGAAATACCTCATATAAACATGTCTTCATAGAGTGAGACATGACCGGATTAGGCTGTCTTCTCTACTTCTTCCTAACTTTATCAAACAGGAAGGTTTTAAGCCCAAATTTGAAACTAGACAGGGTGTCTGCCTCACGGCCTAAAGCTGGAAGTTGGTTCCACAGGAGACGAGCCTGATTACTAAAATATCTGGCTCCCATTCTGCTTTTAGAGATTCTAGGGACCACCAGTAAACCTGCAGTCTGAGAGAGAAGTGCTCTGTTAGGGACATAAGGAGTAATCAGATCACTGATGTATGATGGAGCTTGATTAGTGAGGGCTTCATTTGTCAAAAAAAAAAATCTTAAAATCTGTTCTAAGTTTGACAGGGAGCCAATGAAGGAAAGCTAAAATAGGGGAGATATGATCTCTCTTTTTAAGTTTAATTTGGAATCTTGCTGCAGTGTTTTGGACCAACTGAAGACCTTTTACTGCAATTTGCAAACTTTCTGCTAATAAAGACTTACAATAATCCAGCCTTGAAGTAAAAAATGCCTGGACTAGTTTTTCAGCATCTGTCCTAGAGAGAATATTTCAAATTTTTTGCTATATTCCTAAGGTGAAAAAAGGAATTTTAGAGACCTGTTTTATATGGGACTTAGAAGACGTCCTGATCAAAAATAACACCAAGGTTCTTTAAATGATTTTCAGAGGTCAATTTGATTCTATCCAGTTTAAGGGGTTGAATAAGCAGTTTCTTTTTTAAAGGTTCTGGTCCAAAGTTAAGAACTTCTGTCTTTTTAGAGACCAAAAGCAAAAAGTTTAAAGCCATCCACATTTTTATGTTTTCAAGATATGCCTGCAAACTACCAAACTTATTGGATTAATCAATTGAATATCAAAAGCAAAACAGTGAAAATTAAAACCCTGCTGTCTGACGATTTTACCAATAGGGAGCATAAATATAGTAAATACAATTGGGCCAACTACGGAACCCTGTGGTACTCCACAATTAACAATACGGAGAAGATTTGTCATTTCGATGAACAAACTGGGATCTATAAGACAAATACAATTTAAACCAGCCTAGTGAACATGAATGTTAAAATATCCCACTATAATGACTTTATATGTGTTTAACACTAATTCAGATAATAATTCTGAGACCTGATCTATAAATTCAGAGTAAGGACCTGAAGGATGATACAAAACAACAAATAGAAGTGGTTTAATTCTTTTAGAGCTTGGATGAAGAAGGGTAAGGGTTAAATGTTCAAAGGTATTATAACTACTAGTATTAGTAGGGAATAATAAATAAATCTCATTAAAAAATGTTTCCTTCTCCTCCACCTCTCCCAGTACTTCAACAAATGTCAAATTTGAATAATCAGAGGGAGTTGATTTGTTGATACTAACGTAATCGTCTTGCTGCAGCCAGGTTTGTGTGAGACAAACAAATCAATTTGATGATTAGTTTGTAGCAGAAAAAAAACACTCAAACAGAACCATCCCAGATTCCCAACATTGTCTTTGTGAGCAGTACAATGATTAATAATTTCTACCTTTAAGTATAACCTATAAATGAGTCCATCGGGTTTGTTTTGACCTTCCCATTGTGGAAAACAAAAGCAGAAAAATAAAAAACAATGTGGTCCAGGTATATCTTATACTGCACACACAGATGTATCACCAATTGACTGTAATTGCTCAGCTATAAGAAACGTCTCAAGTCCTGACATTACCAATTTGGCCTACCCCTTGTTCTTTCTGTTACACGGTGATACGGTTATCAGTCTGAATGTAAATTACGCACATAATTATAAATAAATGTGAATTAATCTTGTCTTGTGGAATGTAGCAAATATAAATAATTTAGGTTATTCTAAAGGGGGTTAAACAAGAGAGGTTTTGTATGATTTAACTTCAGACATTAAAAAAGAACTTGCATATATAAAGTATATACAATTAAAAAGAAAAAAAATTTTAACCCAGCACTTACAAAAACTTTTTCAATCATGTTAACTTTTCATGGTTTTGTTTACAGCTCTGACAAATGTACAGGATCCAATTCAGGAGAACAGGAATCTGTGAAAGGTAATATTTTTGAACAGAATGTTCTTACATAAACAGAGAATGTGCACATGGAGATCTTCTGTCTGGAACAGGAGAAAAATGGGATGTGGGAAACTGTGAGCCCAAGTGGAAGATGTTAAGGTGAGATGATGATCCAGAAGGGTGAGTTGTAAAGAATGTGGAGATTGTGAGTTTTTACACATGAGAAGAGTGTCAAGGATAATGACTCGAGCAGAAGTGGATTTGAGTGAGGAAATAATAATTTATTGTACGGAATGAATACTGAACTGAACACAAACAGAGTCACGATAATGTGGTACAGAACCAGGGATTACGCATGGCTATAACTAGAATGTAAACAAACAAATTAAAAAAGGAGAATCACAGGAACTGAGGATTGAGAAAAGAACAAAATAAAATAAAAAATAAAAAACGTCGGAAAACCGATGCGAGGGAAACCGGGGACAATAAAGGAACAAAACTACTAAAGAAATAGTGAGAAGGGGAACGCAGGTAACAATGGAGGTGAGAGAACCAACAGAGAGAATCAGGCAAGCAGGAGGGAAGCTTACTGGAAGACGATGAGGACTGGCAGGAGAAGGAGCACAGTGACAACAACGAATGAGAGGTAAGGTAACGGATGATACAGCGGTGAGTGAGAGAATGAATGAATGAGGCTTAAATACTGAGGAGCAGGAGGTGGAGCAGTGAAGAAAACGACCAAATAATTAGAAACATATGTGAGTGATGATGAGGGACCTGAACCTGAGGGAACACACACAGGGATAAAAAGAGAGAGACAGAGAGCAAGGGAAAACAGGGGAACACATAAAAGAACAAAGCAAAGACTCAGCCAGAATAGAAAATGACCTAAAGAAAACAATAACTAATAATAATAATGAGTAAAACAAGACAACTACAACAAACTGAACAGAACAAAACCACAGACCATGACAAAGAGGTTACTAGAGACAACACGATTATAAGTACAAGGTGAATCACCTCTACATGGCTTGGGAATATATGTACCTGTACAGTAACACTCAGACATTATATTACTGCAGAGCCGTTCCCCTTATGCTCCTCAGCCTCTTCAAGGTTATTGGCAGCACCTGTGTGGCTAACAGATGCTGCTAGTTCAGCAGAAGAAGCCTCTTGGACCCCCTGTTGTGAAAAAACAAGCAACACAACAGAAATATCCGGCCAAAACCCAATTTCCTGACAGAACTATTTTATATCAAGACATACATGGGGGAAACAGAAAACATAAAAAAAATATATATTCAGTCATTACATGTCTCTTTTGAAAACAGATATTCCTTCCTGAAAGACCAAAGACCATCACCAAAGACAAATTCTTAAAATAGGAAAAAGCTACTCTGGTGTTTTAAGAAGGGTTTAATTGCTGTAATAACAAAGGAATGTTTACATATGAATATTGAGAAAATTACAGTTTGTTTTACACAAAGAATGTCAAGTAGAAATATTTGATGTTTTTATCTTATGAGATATACCTTTCTTATTCACAGTAAAAAAAAAAAAAACATTTTCGTGGGCAATGCCAGATTTTGTGTTGCAGGCTCAAACAACTGTACTTAGGGAGTTATGGCAGGATTTTTAACTATTTCAGTTTTGAGATTTCAGGAGACTTGGGGATGTTTCAAAACAATATTGGTTTTCACTGCTGGAGGGCTCTGAGCTGAGGTAGCACTAACCCGTGTGTGTGTGTGTGTGTGTGTGTGTGTGTGTGTGTCCATCTATTTGCTACATTGTGCAAACCAACAAATACTACACTTGTGGGCACCAAAGCCTGGTGTTGGGATTAGAGGTTAGGTGTACAACTATCATGTCAATTGATTTAGGGTTAAAGTTAGGGTTAGGCGTGCACTTATATTGGTTAGACTATATAAATTCATGAAAAATAAATGTATGCCAATGGAAAGTTGCCGCAACGTTAGAGAAACAAAACTTGTGTGTGTTTTATTTGTTTAGATCACTCTGCTGAAAGGTGTAAATAGGTCTAAGAAAGTACTGACACTGCATTACAACAGCCAACCTTTAACCTAAAAGCAGACCTCACGATGCTGAAAGAAGTATCCAAAAAATATTAAATGTTATCATGGGACAAACAACTATCAGGGTTTGGGTTTTTGTGTATGTTCTTTCCCTGTGAGTCTGCTGCAAAGCTTCCACCATTGGGAATTTGGAGTGACTGTGCGCCTGGCAGTGCCACACACACCTGCCCCTTATTCCCTCATTACATGCATCAGACTACCTCAGGGCAGCTTTGGCTACAATGTAGTGATAAAGCACTACACAAGTAAAGGCTGTTTGCCATTTATTAAATTCAATTTAATATAAAACAAAGCAACAATATACTGTGTTAAAAGAGAACGTGAACCCTTTTATAAACTGTGACACATAGTTTCATACCATACCATATTCATGCCATAGTGGTATGTAAATGACCTGTACTTTTAAAAGCACTTCATTAAGACTAGAAGATGTGGCTCTTCATTCTACATCCAGTCATTCATCCACTCATGCACACATTCACATAATGGTGTTTACAAGCTACTAAATTATTGCCACAGCTGTGGACAATGACTCGAGCAGAGGTGGATTTGTGAAGTGGTGCGCGGAGATCACAACAAAAAACAAACTAATAAACAAACAACTATGAGGGGCGAGAGAAAAACCAGAGGCAACGAAGAAACAAAACAACAGATGAAATCAACTATTGGAGGAGCATGGAGGACACAAAAGGGGAGAGAGACCAGCACAGAGAACCAGACGACCAGAAGGGGAACTTACTGGGAAGCGGTGAGGACTGGAATGATGAGGGAGAACAGAGCAACAACGTGAGGTAAGGTAACGTACAATCCAGCAAGTAGTGAATGAGAGAACCAGGCTTAAGTACTGAGGAGAAGGAGGTGGACCAGTGGAGAAGATGACCAGATGATTAGAAACAGGTGTAAGAGATAATGAGACTGAGGTTAAGTGAAAACACACACACAAACACACACACACACACACACACACACACACACACACACACACACACACACACACACACACACACACACACACACACACACACACACACTAACAAAGAGAGAGAGAGAGAGAGTACGGAGAAGGAAAATAGAACAAAAGAGAAACAATACTATCACTAATAATACATAAACATACGGAGGTACACGATTCACAACATGAAACTAATAAAACTAGAAATATTACTAGAACAACTTAAAGCACAGAACAATGCAAAAACTACAACAGAACATGGATTATGACAACAATTTCTATAGGGTCGCCTGATGGAAGCAAGGCCGTCATGACCTGGCAACACCTTTAACCATTAACTGTCTTTATGTTTTAGCTGAGAACAAAGTTTTTTTATTTATTTTGTTGAGTCTGCATGCATCAAAATACCTTTATATCTACCATTTTAGAGATTAAAGCTTATCCATAAAATTAACTCAAGCCTTTAACAACAAAAAAAATTTAAATAGACAAACAATCCCAAATAGACCCAGTAACAATGTCATTCAGCCTTGCGGTCAAATTACCTCAGATGGTGTGCCTTAGAGAGTGGGCAGTGCACATTCAATACAGATACAGAACTTAAAGGCTCGGTTAGAGCTGGCTCACGGAAAATTAGACAGTCACGACAAAGTGGTAAACAGAAGAAGCTGTTGGAAAATAAGCATTGGAGCACCCTTGAAAATCTAAGAGGATTTTTAATGGTGCTAAGAAAAAGGATATTACATCTGACTTTTATGAAAAGTAATTTCAAAATGGGAAAAATATAAAAATTTAATTCCTGAGAAAAATAAAGTTAGAAAGGATACGGTAGAAAAACAAATGAGAAGAAACAAGAAGTAAATTGAGTTGGAATATATTAGATATTGGAATACAATGACACAACAACAACTGGGAAAAAAATATTTATAACAAAGGAAAACTACTTGGGCCAAGCAGTAAAACACTGTCTATTGTATCTGTAGCATTTTTGAATAGTACTACAAATGAATTGGTTATTTCAAACATTTCAGTTGTTTATTACATTTACAAATTTTACATGGGTTTTATAAAAGTCACAACTTATTGGTCACCAACTTTTCAAAAAGCCCTCCTCATTTAGCTTACTTTAACACAGAGGTGTGAAATTTTGTACACTTTTATGAAAGTGTAGAAGCGTTCTACAACAAACACAAACTTGTCTATTTTGAATAGAACTTGAGCTTTATCCCTGTTTTGGCCATTTATTGTTAATGTATTCTCAGTATTTCATCCAACTCCCCCTGGATGTTTTGATTGGTCATCTTGGAATGAAGTCAGTTTACTTGTAAGGCATGGAGGACCTAAAGCTAACAAAATCCTTTATTTTCATGCATGGTAAAGTAGTAAGGCAAAGTCTCAAATGTAAATAGTAAATGGACTTTACTTTTATAGCGCTTTTCTAGTCAAACTGACCACTCACATTCACCACCGATACATGCAATACATGCAGCGGTAGGCAACTTGGTGTTACGTGCCTTGCCCAGGGGCACATTGATATGTGACAGGGTGCAGCTGCAATTGAACCTGAAATCTGCCAGATTGCAAGTAGAGTGTTTATAGAGTTTAAACCTGGTTTGATTTGGTCATCTTTCGGTCCTTAACAAAATTCATTGGTTAAATGCTGACAGCCCACGAGCCCTGCTGGTCTAATGGAGATCTTTGATATATTGGCAAAATCCTTTTATGAACAACTGTCATATAACATATCAATATCAAGATTTTTCCACAGAAAACAGCATAAAAATCAGGCATCTTACACATGAGACATATTAATGTAACAATACTATTATTCAAAGTAATCTGACAACACTATATAAGTTTAATATGAAAATGAATATAAATCTCAATATGCAGAGTTATAAAACAAACAAAAAAAAAAAGATAAATTTCACCATCTTAAGCAATCTGTCTGTGTTCATCCAGCATTTACTCCAGCAGCCTGGAGCATATGGCATGAGGTTCTAAGTCTGTCAGTTCCGTGATTAAAAATTACTTAAATGCACCACAAGCTGCACTAGGAATTGCACAGGCTGGAGTAAGTTAGGTAGTAAAAGGGCAGCTGGAACTCTGACTACACTTTACATTAACAAACATGATCAAAATATTAACCAAACTGAATCATTTTGAAAACTAAGAAAGGACAATTTTTTATGTTAAACATATAATTCACAGAGGTAAGTTGTAAGCTTTTTGTAACAGGGTTTGCTGATAGGGTCTATGTTGACCATCTAACCTTTTGTGGACATCAGCTACACAGCCAGGATGTTCTGGAAAGGTCTGTTTAATCATGAGCAAAATTAAAACAATTTGGAGTTCATGAAATTCAGTTCGATAAGAAGAATACTGAAAACTGACTCAATTCCCCATTTTTTTTAATCGAGTCATTATAAATCACCAGGAAACTTCTTGAGGCAGTTAGTTGCACTCAGACAAAAGATGCTGAGTACTTTTGCACACCACACTTTTTAGTTTTTAATGTGTAAAAAATATGGAGAAATTTAAGAGGTGGGAATACTTTTGCATCCACTAACTAAGTGCACTAGTTGCCAGGATCATAACAGGTAAAATGTTTAAATATAGTGTGGACACACTTTAGTGTTGAATTAAGGCTGCCCTATAAAACTTTTTTTTGAAAGTCCTCATATAGTTACGGCTTAGCAGTGCACGCATGTATCACACTGTGGTGTTGAATGTTATGATAAAGCTGATCTATGGTTGCATTTCAATTCATAATGCATTAAAAGGTCTGGGGGAATCACTGTAAATCGCTGGGAATGTGTTCAAATCCACTACTGCTGACTGCAGCTGCATATAGTGATCCCATCTGCACCATCAAGCAATCACCTGCCTAACATTTTCTACCTGAAGCATTTCTGTTGATCTCAAACTAGCATGTATTTATTTTTATAAAACATTTACATTTATCTAAATAAAATGTAAGTAGTCCATTTCTGATATAATTAAAAAATGTCCTTCAGTGCTCTTTTGGAATAATATTTGAATGATGACTCTTAGCTTGTCAAAGACCCTAATGAAACCAGCATCGTCTGGATGTTATTCATTTTATAGTGGATGGTTCTTACGTTACAGAACCTCACCTAAAAAATTTAATTTCTTTCCAACCCTATTCTTCCCAAGTAGATTTGCATTTCTGGAGCAAGTTTAGTTGTTACGATTCAATCTTTGCTGCATTACTTCTGCTAAAACTTTAGTGTTAAAAGTGAGACCTGTATTTTATTTAAATGTCTAAAGCAATAAGTTGTTATACATGCCATTACTGTTGTTACCTATAATGGAAGTCAAAGTATACTTACCTATATTTTCACTTGAGCTATAAATCTGTCTATGTGACTGTAGCAGTGGCTCATCACACTTCCATTATTATTTTACCAGAGGTAATTTTCACATTAGAAGTTAGCTAAACCACCACTAAATCATTGCAAATTAAACTTTTTAATTAACTAAATTAAATTAAGTCCTCCCAATCATAAAAGCTTCTATAAACTAATAGTTTTGCATGGCACATTCTCTCTTGGTTGGAGCCAAGCAACATCTTCCCATGCCTTTCTTTGAATAATCTGACTAACAGATTGCAGTGAGTAAAATATGACAATCAGAGGCCTCAACCATCTGCTTCATTTTTTAAATGGAAGGTCTCATTAGACCACACAGGATTGTTTAATGCCAGCTAACTCTCTGTTCTGTGTTTTCTATCATCTCCCTGTTTGAATCTGTGTGATGAAAAAAAATTAAAGGGGATTTGTTTTCCTCTATCTAAAAATATATCAAGAAACTTTAGAAAATACCTTTTAAGTTTGCAAGGCACTGTTCTATATCTACATCCTCCACAAGCTGACGCAGAATCAACTCTTCTTTCACAGTACAGATGGAAAGGTTTCTCAAAATACAGTGCCACGAAACAGGATCAGTAGCAAAGCGATTCTCTATTCAATAATAAGCTGCCTGAAAAGAATTTTACCCTGGTAGTAAAAGAATCAATCAAACTGCAGAAACCATTTATAATACAATAATACAAATAAGTCGCAAGTCCTTAAATAATTAAAGAAAACTACCTTTCACAATGCTACACACAAAGTAAAGAGGTTTTCAGCCAAATTCCAATAATCTGACACTTTGCACTAAAAAGACTGAGGGAAACGATGTTCTAAGGGGTTAGAACTAACATACAGACAAAACAGCAAAGATGCAGAGGGCCATCTTTCCCTCCTTGTATTTGGGTAATTAGAAGACCTGGCCTGTGGAAGGCAATTGTTATGGTAATTAATTATACACTGCTGCTTGTTATTATTTCTTTGTTAAACTTAAAGAATCTAATAGAATCTCTCTGCATCATGACAGAGAGGAGAACTGTATCAATATCTTTTTTTTAGTCTTCTATATAAGTGAAGTCCATTTGCCATTTTTTTCTTTTCTTTTCTAAACTGTATTGACTTCTTGGAAGAGCAAGGCAATGTGTATTGTATTAGCCACAGACCAGTGGTTCAAAACCCTAGTGGCGATTTCTGTCCTGTGACCATTAATACCATCATAATCAATTGTCTGTCCAACAATCCAACACTGTCTAGGTTTAAACTTGCCAGATTAACTTCTCTTGCCTGACTGTTTGGTCCCAAGAGTATGGTTTAGCTAAGGTAGAATTGTACTGTGTGGCCTGTTTTTTGAAGCATGGCTCCAATCCTAGTTCCGGTTAAATTAACTAATGGTTCATAATAGCTAGAAATTTTGGAAAATTGTATGCTTCTATCTATGTAGGAACAGTTTGGACATGGGCCCATCCTGTTTCAGGAGTGGAAGAACTTTAATGACTCCTGATCCTTAAGTTACAGAACATATTTGGGATGTTTTAACCCTCTGTAGTCCAGGGTATAATTGCCTACTTTTTTGACTACTTTTGATTTTATCTTTATATTTCACTTTAAAAAATGTTTACCCTTGGTATAATTTTTTTTAGCAGATACTTCCCCTTGTGGATTTACAGTTATCTTCCATTTTGACATACCATATTACCACAGTGGACGTAAAATCCCCCAAAAAACATAAAATGCAAGTAGAAAAAAGCCATATTTCTTACTGTGAAAACCACAATTATGTTTAACGAACCATTCTCACAACCTAGAATACGAATATAAATTTCAATATGCAATATGCCTCAGAGTTCAAAACTGGCTCTGTTGCCTGAGCCAGAAGAGGTCGTGACCTCTGGGCGGATCTTTGACTCGTCTGAGGCTCCCCTCACTCCTCCTCTCTCTCCTCTTCAAATAAATACCACGGATCGTCCACTTAGTTATAAAAGTAATTGCTTTCTGGCTTCAATTTGCGCTCTGCCTCGTTTTCCTCAGCTGCCTCCAGCTCGAAGAAGAGCTCCACTGCCTGCTCCACATTCATCAATCGCCTCATTGTTTTATCTCACAAAAACAAAACAAACTCTAACCCAAGACACTAAACTAGACCACTACACACTAACTAAACACTCAAAACACACTAAATATCACAGATCACTGAAATCTCAACATGTACGATCGCTCCTATCTCTGTCTCTGTGTTGCCTGCAGTCAATCCTACAAGTTTCCCTCGTCCTGTAGCAACCAAATACTGCGGTTTGCTATCAGGAGTTTTGATTGATTAAGATGGTGCATCCTTCCACCAATTTGAAAAGGGTTTGTTGTGTTGTTGTTTTTTTTTCATTTATTGTTTTTTCATCCGTGTGAAAAGATCTCTTTTCCGGTGTCTATGAGACGCACACACAAAAACACACACACACACACACACACACACACACACACACACACACACACACA
>JAVLVB010000185.1:1206741-1231893 GCA_032876305.1 Orestias chungarensis
TGAAACAGCAACTCATCAACGCTGCATTTTGCTGCTACGCCATATTTAGTCGGCAACATTATTTTGACGTGCCGGCGTGTCAATGGACTCCAGAGGGTTAAGGCAGATGAACCGTTACTTTTGGAAATATTGTGCAAATATTGCAAAGCCTATAGGTGTTACCGTTTAGAAGTAGGCTATTAATCTGTGATTTAATATTTATTAGCCAAAGCATTAAACATCATATATGCTTTAAAAGCATCAACATTAGCTCCTCTCCGACAGCCTGGTGGGAATTTCTTAAAATAACCAAATCCTCACTCTATCCATATAAATTGACGCCCATTTGGAACAACCCTGACATCCTGCGAAACAAAATAAATGTTAAACTTTACAGTACTGAAAAATAAAAGGAATAAAGACTCTGGAGCACATAGCTCAACATGGTACATTTATTTCATTTGATACACTTATAACACTATATGGAATAAGTAGCAACAGATTCTTAGAATACCAACAAATAAAGGCAGTAGTTAATGAGAAATACATTGTTAAGCAACTAGATCTACAACTCACAACACTCATTACACAGGACAAAGGATGTTCAAGATGGGTCTTAAACATACAAATATCTGATCACAGTGCTGAGATAACACACCTGATGATTATCTGCATGCGCTGTGGTACTGTGCACCACTTCAGGTATTCTGGATTGAGGTTTGTAAGGATCTTTCAGTGTGGTTTAAATGTAATGTTCCAGCATGCCCCACACTATATTTATCAGGCAACCTGGGTGGCACCAGCATAGAAATTTATTGATCACCTATAGTACTCACTGCCCTACGTATTGCAAAGAAACCAATTCTCCTGAACTGGAAAACAAGGAAACACTTATCTATTAATCAGTTTAGGAACCTTCTTTTAGATTATTTCATTATCGATTCAGTATTAAACAAAGTCTGCCTCTTCAAAACATCATCTGACTGATACCTGCAATCTCTGGTCTTCTCTAATTAGCTCCATCACTTAGCGGATAGTGGGTCATTGTCTCACTGCTCTAGGTTGCTCTAGAGTTGGCTTTGGGGGGATCTTGGTGTCGGGGCAGTGGGCACGCATCTGGGTCCGGGGAATGGATAACTCCTGCCAGGTGCGTCGTTTATCTGGTCCGGAGGTCTGAATTTGGTGACCCATGGGTGGTGCTGCTGCGCGGTGGTGGATGGAGCTTTTGTGGAGCCCGGGGCGACCGCTGCCTGTCTTTTGCTGTGTCGCTCAGTTGCCCGTGTGGGGGGCGAGGCTGGAGCTCTGGCGGCCGGGGGTCTCCTGTGCCTGGTTGTGGGGTTCGGCCATGGACGTGTCGGCATGGTGATGGGTCTCTGTCGGTCCCCGCCTAGGCAGGGTACTCTGGGATCTGTATTGGGGGAGAGGTGTGGTTTCTGGAGTGGGTTGAAGCAGTCCTTTGCCACACTCCATGAACCACTCTCCCTCATTCTTCAATGCACATTAGTCACTATTTCATACCACAGAATCTCACACCACAAATAGGGCGGTTGAGTGTCTGTGTGAGTTAGTGGGTGAGGGACTGAGTATGTGTGATTGTGTATGAATGTGGGTGGGGCTGGGTCTGTGACTGGGTGTCCTCTGCCTCCCCATGCTATTCCCGTGTGGGGGGGTCGTGCCCTGCCCCCTCCTCACCCTTCCTCACTGCTTGCTGCTGCACTAACCTGCGGACGGACTGGGCCCTGCAGTGCTGAGGGCAGGGGGGCTTGTATCGATCCGCCCTGACTGGCTGTCTGGGGTCGCCTGTCCCTGTCGGGCGTCGGGGGCGGGCCCTCTGCTGGGCGCTGGGGGTGCTCGGGTGTTTAGGCCCTGGGTCTACGCCCGGGTGGGATAGGTAGGGTGCTGCTCCTGGTACCTAGGGGGCTCTACTCCGTGGCCCCAGGGGGCTCTACCCCGGACCCCCTCTTCGGTCCTCTGAGTCGGTGCGTGGGGTCCATGTGGTGGGCTGTCTGATCTCTGTGCTCTTGGGGGGCCCTGGTGTCCTGGACCTTGTGCTTACTCTGCTCGCTCTGGGCTTTGGGAGAGGGGTGGCAGTGGCCCTCTGTGCCCATGGCCGAGCATAATTCATGTAATACCTGCATCACAATTTCCGCATGCTCAAACTCAATCACACACTATAGAGATCACAACACTTTAACTGTGCCAAACTGTTTATTAATAACACCAAATTTGCCTCATATTTATTTGTTTGTTTTGTTTGTTTGTTTGTTTACTTGTGAAAAAAAAAGAAGTAGGCTATTAACGGTTGATGTAGCAGTTCTGGTTATGATATCTCCTGCATTCCTTGCTTTCCTGTCCTATCTACTGCAAATGAATCATAGAATCATAGAAGTTAAAGATGAGTAACTCAAAGTTTGGCATTTTAATGGAAATATCAATTCTACCTACTACATAAGTATCTCAAACTTATTAATATATAAGATAGGATTAGAAATACGTTATTCTTCTCGGGGGGTAATTGCAGAATTCCAGTACACCCATCTAGACAAACATCACAATAAAATACATGGGAAGACAAGTGACTGAGGCTATGCAGCCATCGCAGGTGCTGCCTTTTCAATAGGAGAAATATGGAACATTAGGGAAGATGAGGGAAAAAAATCACAGGTGTCAGGGTAGTGGGTTTCTGGCTTTCAGTGGCTTTTCCTAGGATGACCACTGGGGTTCTTCCGAGCTTCTTCCTGGCTGAAGCGCTCAGGTGCTCTCCGCACAGGTGGTTTACATCAGCTTATTGCCTGAGGCTGCTTCAGAGGATTGGTGGACTAGACTCACTCTGCCTGAGTGTTGCTTATGATCAGACAGTTGCCTTCTCAGTATCAGAATTATTCCTGACATTGCTTCTTAGTATTTCCTTGTTGTTTCCTTGTTGCTACTCAGTACTTGCTCAGTACTTGCTTGTTGATTCTCAGTGATTCCTCCTTGTGTGCTCAACCCAGGTCAAGTCATCTCAAGAATCCTCGTGCTCGGTTTCCTCAGAGAAAGAACTCCAGATCTCATTCAAGCTGCTCTGGTCTCCCCTCCTCCTATGCTCAGCTTGGTCTGCCTGCTCCACTCTCTGCAGAACATCTTCAGTCAACTCCCTGGACAACCTACCTCACCGGATCAGCAAGTACACCCTCAATCCACCTAGCTCTCCCTGGCAGTCATCCTCTCCGTTCCAAGTGAGATCCACTCCTTTCTGTTAATTCCTCAGTCAAAACCTCAACTCACCTTCTTTGTACTCGTTTTCCAGTGCTCCCAGTTTTTCACGCCGCTCCAGTCTCCAGACCATTACTCACCTTTAATTTCAATAAACATTATTATTCTGATTTTTCTTATCCTGGGGAGAAATCAGAACCAGCACAGAGACAAGATGGACGCAGCTTATAAGAGAGTAAATGAGAACTACAGCCCGAAGGAGAGGACGGAGGAGCCGGGCACAGGGGTAAAAACACAAACCTGTTAAATCTGACTTTTTTCTTACTATCCTGTGCATGTGAATCAGAGAGCTTATGACAATTATGGCAACTGGGAGGGGAGGGTTGCAGAGGGGACAGATCATCTTGTTTACATACCTTCAATTAGAAAAGAATGTCTGCCTTTTGATGGTAATTTCCCTTTGGGGATTAAAAAATTATTTCTAAACTAATGTAATCTAATAATGTTAACCCCAAAAATGAATGCTAAATGGTGGCTAGATTTCTCACAGGTGTGGCTGATTACCTTGATGATTCCTAGCAGCAAAAGAGGAGTGGCCCTCCGGTCAGTCAGTGCAAAACTGGACTCTATGGTGTCGTAATCGTGCCAAAACTTTGCGGGCGCAAGTAACACTCTACGCAAGGGGAACTGAGACTTGCTTTCTAAACTTGCAGGTACAAACTTTTATTCACTTTGCTCTCTTTCTCTCTCTTCCTCGCTCGTGAAAATATCTCATCTTTCGTGTGCTGAAACTCAATGAAAAAGAAAATAAAGTGAGGAATAATGGAAATTTGTCTATTTTTTCCCCCTAAAAACACTTATTTTAAAAATTACCTTTCACATTAACGACATGCTAAATCCCTCATGAAAGATAATTTTGAAATAGGTTATACCTCAATTTCAAAAACTTCCAAGGTCACAACGTCAGAGAACACTATCAGCTCAAAGACATCCATCTGCCAGCTGGGACTTGTTCTACGGCCTTCCTCGACTGTGCAGTTTCTGATTGTCAACAACACGCTGTTACCTAGTAATCACAAAAGAGTTGTGAAGGTGACTTCTGATTTAGTGTATTTCAAACTCTTTTGGCCCTCCAGTATTAAATGCTGTCTGCAGAGTTTAATGAGCAGAAAAGTCTCCATCTTTGTGGTGGAACCCACACAGTGCCATCTTTCTCTCCTCTGTGGATCCAGGTGTTATGTCAACATCTGTCTGTTATGTCAAACTCGTGCAACCGTGACAACTCATGCAAATTTGGGCTAATTCCCCTCGTGCAGTGAGTGTTATTTGTTCTCGCAGAGTTTTGGCATGAACACCATAGTTGCGATGTCCTTGTTGGCTCAATGCTTCCTTTTTGTTTTGATCTCCTTGTTGTGCCTAGTAACTTTCCTTGTGTGTGCTCATGAAATTGTGGAATCCAATGTAAACACCTGTTCTGTACCTATGAGTTCTGATAGCTTGGGGTAGGAGAATAAATGCAGCTTGAGCGTAAAAGATGAAGGTCAAGGAATCAAGGAATCAAGGAATCAAGGAATTTTATTTGTCATCACATCACATGTGGTACATGAGGTGGGATGAAATTCTAATCCCCCGGTCCAGTTTACACCCTGATAGCAATTTTAAATAATATAATAAAATATAAGACCTATGCGAGATTAGGGTTTGAACACAGAATCTACAATATGGGACTTCGGACATAGCAGCAATGAAAATTCGGAGTGCAAATAGTATAACAAAATATAAAGAACTATACGAGAAATAGGATTTAAACTACACAGAATTTACAGTATGGACACAGAATCTACAATATGGGACTTTGGACATAGTAATTGACATATTAATTGACATTTTAAAGTGTGATATTAAAGTGAACAGTGCCGGTTAAATGAGAAAGTGTTTTTCATTTCCAACTGTCCTTGGGTGTGTTTGAGAGTCCTCAGTCTGGTGGTTTTACACTTGATGCTCCGCAGACTCCTGCCTGAGGGGAGCGGGACAAAAAGTGAGTGTGCTGGGTGTGTGGGGTCCTTCATGATGCCGGAGGCCCTCTTCCTGCATCTGGAGGAGTAAATGTCTGTGGTGCTGGCGAGAATAACTCCAACAGTTCTCTGTGCAGCCTTCACAACTCTCTGCAGAGCTTTCCTGTTTGCAGCAGAGCAGCTTCCATGCCACACGTTAATGCTGGAGCACAAGACGCTCTCCACAACACATCTGTAGAAGGAGGATAGAACTGAGCTCCCGAGTCCAGCTCTTTTCAACCTCCTGAGGAAGTAGAGCTGCTGGTGCGCCTTCCTGACCAGAATGGAAGTGTTGTTGCTCCAGGTGAGGTTGTTACTCAGGTGTACACCCAAGTACTTGTAGCTTTTGACCACTTCCACCGCTGATCCTCCCATGTGCAGGGGGAGGTGGGCATGCTTGCCCCTTCTGAAGTCCACAATCATCTCCTTGGTTTTCTTTACATTAATGCAGAGGTTGTTATCTCTGCACCAACCCTCCAGGTGTTCCACCTCCTGCCTGTAGCTGGACTCATCCCTGTTTGTGATGCATCCAACCCCTGCCGTGTCGTCCGCAAACTTCACAAGATGACAGCCTGGGTGGATAGGCGAGCAGTCATATGTGAGCAGTGTGAACAGGAGGGGGCTCAGCACACAGCCCTGATGGGAGCCAGTGCTGAGGGTGATGGTGGGGGAGGAGATGTTGTGAATCCTCACAGACTGCGGCCTGTTGGTCAGGAAGTCCAGGACCCAGTTGCAGATGGAAGAGCTCAGTCCAAGTGAGTAGAGTTTATTAATCAGAGTCTAGGGAATCATGGTGTTGAAGGCAGATGTGAAGTCCACAAACAGCATACGGACGTATGAATCCTTCTACTCCAGGTGGGTGAGGGCAGTCAGACAACAATGCTGTAGCAGACAGGAAGTGTGAATAGTGGGAAGAAGGGGAAGGAGCAGTTACCAGCTGTGACCTTAAAGTCTTGAGTAATTTATCACGGAAGGCTCAACCCAGCAAACCCCCAGCCCCATAAACCCCACCATCAATTCCCCAAAGCACTGCCCCAAATAAGTACGCTAAGCAACCAACAGGAGAACAGAAGTCACCACTTGCTGAGCAAGCCCCAGGAGGCTGCCCTCACGCAGGACCAACAGCCCCCATCCCTCCCTCACAAGCACTTATCACTGCCAGCATTGATTGTGACATGTGTCAACGTCCAGAAATCTTAATGATTGCAGGAGAGCCAACATGCCTGAGCCGGAGCCCAACTGCATCAAAAGTCCTGAAGCCCACCGTAGGGTCTCAACTACCAGCTCCTTCTGGCTATTTTGACCCATGGCATGAGTGCTAATAAAATTGGGACCCCGGCTATCACAAGGCCACAGAAAATTAAGAAAATAAAACCCTCTCTGAACCTTGATGTAATTCAGAACTTTGTACCTTGAAGGAGAATGCCAGGAAATTGTAGAAGAAATGAGCGCTTCACTTCTACAGGAGTCCTATTTATCCTGAAAAAAAAAGGTCGGCTTCTGTATAAAAGGACCCATAATTTTGGATATGATTAATCTATTATTAGTGAATGACTATGTACCAGAGACGTTTATGGTAGCTGTAAATAAACACTTACCAAAGGAAATGTCCTCTTGACTAAGAAGGCTTAATAAATTACAGACCCATATCTAATTTTCCTTTTTGATCTAATATCCTTAAAAAAGAAAATCTAATTAACTGAGAGAGCATTTGAGGAATAATGATCAGTTTGAAGAGATTCAGACAGCTCTTCTTAAAGTCGCTAACAATATTCTCATGGCCTCAGACAATGGACTGGTATCTATTCTAGTTCTGTTAAATCTCAGTGCTGCTTTTGACACAGTCGATCACAATATCCTCATAGGAATCCTTGAACATATTGTAGGGATCGAGGGAACAGCACTATGCTAGTTTAAATTGTATTTGTCTGATAGATCCCAGTTTGTTCTTCCTAATGACAAATCTTCTCCACATTGTAAGGTTACTTGTGAAGTACCACAGGGTTCCGTACTTGGCCCAATTCTATTTACTATATATATGCTCCCTATTTGTAAAATCATCAGACAGCATGGTGTTAATTCCCACTGTTATCCTGATCATACTCAACTATATTTATCCATAAATCCTGATTTATCCAATCAGTTTGGTAGATTGCAGGCATTACTTGAAAACATAAAAATATGAATGACTTTAAACTTTTTGCTTTTGGTTTCTGAAAAGACAGAGGTTGTTATCTTTGGACCCGAACCTCTAAAAAAGAAACTGCCTGGTAAACCACGTAAACTGGATGGCATCAAATTGGACTCTGAAAACAAAATGAAGAACCTTGGGGTTATTTTTGCTCATGATATGTCTTTTAAGTCCCATATCAAACAGGTCTCTAAGATTTCCTTTTTTTACCTTAGGAATATAGCCAAAATTAGAAACACTCTCTCTAGAAATGATGCTGAAAAACTAGTGAATACATATGTTACTTCAAGGCTGAACTATTGTAGCTCTTTATTAGCAAGAAGTTTGCAAAACTAAAAGTTGACCCAAAACGCTGCAGCAGTTCTGATGAAACTTAGAAAGAGACATCATATCTCCCCTATTTTAGCTGCCCCTCATTGGCTACCTGTCAAATTCAGAGTTTAAGATTCTTTTGACATTTATATCTGACCATTCACCTTGGCTTGACTCCATTTTCCAATTTCTCAGTGAGACCTATAGATAATTAAAATAAAATAAATGTTACATGTAATTCATTTTGAAACATAAATCAATGTCTGTATGGTAAATTATGTTTATGTGATAATTAAAATATAACTCTAATAAAAACTAAAAGTAGTAGAAATATTAATTATTCATTAAAAAAAATAGGTTTATGAAGCACAGGCAAGTTCACTGCTAATCTTGGATCTACAAACATGAGTAATTGTAATGATGTATTACGAGTAGTGTAATTTGTATCGGGGGTTAGATGTGGTATGCGAAGCTCGCGTTGTATAAGTCTGATCTATCACATTGATTCCCAAAAAAATTTAGTGAAGATTGTGGTTTCATTGTGAATAATGCAACATGAACTATTAAAACATTGAAAGTCCCTGTACACAGATGTTGTTTTACCACAGGACACTCATTTACCCAACACAACAGCTGATGATCTTTCCGCAGCCCAGTTTTCTTATGTCTTTGCAGCTGGATACAACTCCAGACAAAGAGGCATAGCCATTTTGATTAACAGAAAAGTACATTACAATTGCAGACCCAGAGGGCAGATTTATTATAGTATACATATTTAAGATATAAAGAGACAGTTAAAGAAATGTTACCTCCTCCAGACCATGATGATCCAGTTCTACACTGTGATTATCGAGTCCATCCTCACCTCATCCATAACCCTTTTGTTTGGTTCTTCCACCTCACAGGTACAATCCAAACTCCAGAAAGTCATCATGTCAGCAGAGAGGATTGGTTGTAGCCTGCCAACCCTTCAGGAGATCTCCACCAGCAGGGTGAGGAAGCGTGCCGGCATAATCACAACTGAACCCTCACATCCTGGACATCACCACTTTTGAAACTCTCCCATCTGGTAAAAGGGTTCGGACCTGACATGCCAACAGCTTCTTCCACAGAGCTGTAGCTCTCCTCAACCACAGCATACACCTCTGAATCGGACTTGGAATTTAAACACTTGTACTATGCTAATTTGCACAGTTGTATGGATGTTATATTAACATCTGCTACTCCTCAACATAAATCTACCTTGCAGTAAAAATTCTGTTCTGGATCCTCCAGAACAGGAGCAAAGAGGACAGAGAAAAGGAGAAAATATGATATCACTAGATAAGAAGCTGTGGAACTTTAGAGTTGTGCATAAATAAAGATTATTCATCAAGTGGAGAACATCTTAATTAGACTGTTATACAATATGTCTTTAGTCAGAGGCTTATATAGATTGCCAGTAATACAGACCCCCACAAGAGATCGTCCATGCATGACCGTCACCATCTACAGCAACTCTACCTTTTGTAAAAAGAGTTACAAAGACGTTTAATTTATGTTTCGCGTTTTAATGTCAATTGAAACCTTCCTTCACCTGTGCAGAAAGAGGGGCTTTCCCAGTTGCAGGTTGATCTCATGCTTCACCCACACTGAAATAAATCCCTACTGTAACTTCACCTGTCTGTCATTGATCACACAGTGATGTTGAACTTGAGGGTTTCTGTGTAAGCACGGCTCAGATCGTGACAGCTGCTCCTGCTGGAGAGCTCAGCCTGCTTCTCTGTCAGATGGTGACTTCATGAAGGAACCCCTCCCTGCTGGCTGCGGTGTTTCTCACTGGGAGCCGTGGACTAAGAGATGCTCCGAGCTTCTCCTTCACCAGGAGAAAGAAGAAGCCCGTAAAGCCTCATCCCTGTGAAGCCCGGTTGTTGGAGGGTGTCCGCAGGTGAGCAGCCTCCTGTTGCTTCTGTCTGTCTCTTCTCTGTCGTCTGTGGCGGATTCTACTGTTAAACTATTGTTTTCCTGCAGTCTGGTCCCGACAACACTGCATGCTTCCTAAATATGTAGGAACAACATTTTTTCTCCTCTTTCATCTGGGAAACTAAAATATTTTATTTTGTGTTAGCAAATCGTTTCTGATGCGTGATGTTTTCCTAGGGATCAATGGACCAGACTCCGTTACAACAAATTCTAATTTAATACATATTTATGTACCTCCTTAATATTATAACATTTTGATTCCCAATTAAATATGAGAAATGATAAAGGTAAACAAACGTTTTCGGCTTTCTTTAAAAGCAGCAAGATGAAACAGCTGGAGCAGAATGGGAAGTTTATCCAGGCTTTAGCCGCAGTTTCCTGCTGACAAGTAAAGCGCCTTGCAGGGCGGCAGCGTCCAAAAACAACCATCTACAAATGTGCACAGGTTTCTGTAATAAGCTATTCTGTTTTTTATAACGACGAATTCAAGTATTTATATTATACAATTGTGAACCGAATTTTAAATGCTGTTTAATGCAATAGGTGTCTGTATATAAAGAGGGTTTTCAGAAATTGGTCATTTTTTCAATGAAGGTTGGCGTGACGTTGTTTGCAAAGCTTCAGTTTCAACTACGTAGGAATGCTGTGGCTTGCGGGTTATTATTCCTATTCCCATCACTGTCTATGTGTAGTTTAGCTCAGATTAAAGGCTATTGTAGTATTTCCCAGTCTGTAGTTTAGTAGGAGTGGTCAGTGCCTGAAATGCAGCAGCTGCTTCCATGCAGGGCTGCAGCTGTTCCAGGGATGCTCTGGATGCATGCTGCAGGTGCATTCTACTGACATCTTTATTCAGACCTGAACAATTCATTTAGACTGTCACAGTCACAAAGCAGGGACCTCAGTGTTGATGGGTGATGTGAAACAGTACAGGAGCTTTACAGATTTAATAATGTTTTAAATGAGATCCATTTCTTGTTGCCATCTACAACTCAGCTGGTAACGTTGAAAGTCCGACACTTCATGAATTTATGACAAAAGAATCAAGTTTTGTTTTTTCTGAAAAATATTTCTTACAGTAAATTTTACAGACAGTTAATAAAATACATTTTAAAGCTGCTTAAACAGTAGGTCACACTTTAATCATTTGTTTTCATCAGATGAGGGGTTTGATGACTAACCAAAGGATAGCATTTAAGATACACCCTGTTTATTAGTCATATTTAGCATCATAACTTCTTGCTATTCTACTTTTCATAGAGATAACATTGAAAGCTAATATGAGCTGACTTAACCAGCTGCCATCACCACTCAGTTAACTAGCCTTCACACAATCCAACAGACATGTTGCTTCACATGTACCTAAAAATGTAAAAATTAGTTTCCACATAATGAATTCCTCAAAGAGCAGGTCCTCCTTCATGTAAACAAGAGAAGTGAGACTGAAATGTTGGATCGAATGGCAGATTCTGGAGCATCTTCTATGCAGTCTCTGCTCACTTTCTTTGCCATTTTGTTAACAGCACCTAAAATGTATAAACATTATGATAGTAAAATGTGATGTGGTAAAATTCAGGAGCAAGTGGCCTGAGGCCCCATCAAGCTCTGAGAAGATATTGATTTTCATGTTATTGCAAGATATGTGGAAAAACAGAAACCCTTTAGTTTCATGAAGAAAGCATTCCAAGCTTTATATATCAGTTTCATAGGTTTTAAAATGGTAAACCTTATAAGTTTTACAGATTAAGTATGAGTCATTTCAGGGTGTGGAGGAACTTTATTGTGATTCAAATAATGAGCTTTATGGCCATACAGACACTTTTGTTAGTACTTAAGACAAAATAGATGACACTAATTCCCTTTCTCCCTTCCTTCAGGGTATTTTCTTTTATTTAGCATTTCCTTCAGGTCACTTATTATCCAGGTTTTGCAATTAGGGAACCTGGTTGTCTACACAGAAATGTATATTGTGAGTAACAAATCTAGGGTTATGGTGTTGATGTCTTCCTAATGTAGCTGGCACAGAGCTTTCCAGTCTGTCGTATCAAAACAACCTAACAGAGCTTGTGTAGTTTCATCTCACAATTATTTTCTTCACAGGGTGAATCAAGTAGTTTATATTCCGAGCTGGTAAAACATTTAATTTCCCTTTGATTGGTTTTCACCATTGATGTATTGATTTAGAGGTATAAGAATATTTTCAATTGCATAAAACAATGTCTTTTTTTGTTTTGTTTGGTATATCAGTTGAAAAACATTTGAAAATTTGAAATTTTTACCAGAAAGACGATTACAGTAACCAGATATTGCCACAAAAACTATAGAAGTCAGGGCTCACAGTTCAGGGCTTACAGACAACTATCTAATGATGTCCTTGACATCATTATAAAGCTTGGAATCTGTGCTTGCAGAATATGTAAATAACTTCTTCCTGTTTTTATTATTACACTTTTAATTAGTACAGCTGCCGCTAATAATAAACATTCTCCTATAAAATGAATCAGTGAATTACGTTACTGTTTACTGTGGGTTACCAAAAGGCTGCTATTATTGCCAAATCCAGTGTGATCCATCACATAGAAAGATAGAATGCTCAACAGGATTAAACCGCTTTTCACTTTGTTGTTCTATGTTCAAACATCTGTTAACTGCATATAGATGCGTATGCGTATAGATTATTTATTTTTTTGTTTATCGTTAGTTAATTCACAAAATTGTGTATTCCATCTACTACCTTAAAAACTTGCTCTTTCCTTCCATAGAGATGAAATTCTCTCCTATCATCTGGTAATACATACAAAAATTTCTATGCATCAGCAATTAACAGCCTTCTTACTTTTAATGAAAATGATTTAGTTTACTTTTTATTATATTGGGAAGCACCTATGTTTCTATGTAGCCGGATAGTTTTTTTATTCAGTTTATCGTCACAAAAATAGTAAAACCAAAGTACCAGAAAAATTCAATTCTGTCATACACTTTTTCGAAGTACTCACAAAAGTTTAGAATTGAACTTGATCTCCTAAAAACATCTGATTCAGATTGTCTTTGATCCACTCTGGGTTGCTTAATACAAATGTGGTGAAGAGTTTGGTAGACTTCTGGCAAAACTAGTGAGGCCACCTTGTTTCTTATACTGTCTCTATTAGTGGCATTTTCAAAGGATTTTAAAGCAATTTTTTCAAATCTGAGTTACAGGTAATTTGAGATGGGATGCTGGATTGTCTTCAGAAATCTGATCTATATATATATTTTTTCTAATTAACTCGATGCTCCTATTAAAGTAGAGGAAATTTTGGTTTCAATCCAAAATATAGGCTCAGTTCGACTATTTCCTCCTTCACATCCATAATAAATTGGTGACACATGGCTTGTTGCCCCCCATTCTAACTACAAACTTTATTTTCAACTCACCCTACAGTACATGCTGATAATCCCACAGGCCTCTTTCTCTTCAAATGTAGATTAGGCCAGCAGTTCTTCAAAACTCGTCCACTGCTTGTTGCTCTCGACACAGTAAAGAAATTTGATCGAGTCAAACAGGACTATCTCTTTGCTGCTATGAATATGTTTAGGTTTTATGTACTTTACTAATTCTGTTGAATTCTATAATATTCTATTAGGCAGTGTCACTATTCATTGTTACCACATAAGAGCCTCCTAATGTTGAAGTAATTGAGAATTAATATTAATCAAAGAATTCATCTTTTTAAATGTCCACACACATATTAGATATTTTAATGACTCTTGACAAATAAAAAAATAAGTAAATGAAATGTCTGTTATCCTTGTACCAAGAATCTCCCGGACCACTCAGGTCTTTCAATTCTAGTCTAACCTGAGCCCAGAATCAGAACCAAACATGGAGCATTCAGTTTTCCTGCTAAGTTAGAACAAACTTTAGGAAAACTGTAAAAGTATACTGAAGCACAAAGTTAACAGATTAATTCTAGTATGAATTGCAAATTTCTGGCACCTCTCTTTATTTTGGCAGTGCAACATTTTGGTTTTTGTTTGTTTGTTATGTTTTGATCACAAAAAGCACTTTGAAATGTCTTGTTGAAATTTGCCATATAAATGAACTTGATTGGACTTAACATACAAAAATTACCCATGGATTACTGCTGATTGCGAGGGGTAGGTTGAGGAATTGATTCAAAGTCAACAACACAATGCTGGCAATTAGATGTACCTACATGTTCATCCAGGAGAGAATGCTGCAAGTTAACACATACATTGGCATTTACCAGACCTCACCCACGGTTAGAACCTGGCATCACACTTAGAACCAACATATTTCACTCTGCATGTCCTGGTGCATATAAACACGTTCATTTTGTTCCCATTTAATGAAAAGATTTAGTGTCAGAATAGATCTCAATCTGATTAATGTGCATTGAGCCACTACTCACTGAAAGTAATCTGCCAGGATTCTTTAGAGTGAAAATTATATTATCAATTCAAATTATAAACTGAACTTGGCTGTATTGATTGATGAGCTAAAATTTGCAGAATTTAAAAAACTGAATCTTGTTTGTTTGTTAATGAGTAATTTAATAGTAGGTGGTGGTTGGAACATAGATAGGGTAATTGATGTATTTTTCCAACCTTAAAATGTGCTTTTAAATGAGACATTTAAATTGAATAGTTTAAAATTATGAAACTAATTAGTACATTTGTTTTATTATTGTAAAATAATAATAATTTCTTTGGAAATATTTCTTACATACCGAACACACAACACATACCGAGCCAACACTTCAGTCAGTTTTAAACTGATCACTTCCACAAATTTTTTTTTTTTTTTTTGCTGTTTAAGGATTTATTCTCCTAAACTGGGAATTTAAAATTCTGAATATAGCTACATGTGTAACGTTACAGCTATGCTTAAGGTTCCTCCGAAGAGACTGACCCGTGAATCAGATGGAGCATTCCACTGTTTCATCTGGTTGAAAAAATGTCCTGAAACTAAGAGGAGCTGACATCCATTCTGATCACTTCGCACTTCAATTTTCTATCAGCTATCAATTGCCTCAATGCAAGCTGAAGGTTATGGTTGGAAAATATTTCTAGGATATTATCTGCATTTACTAAAAACAGCACCCTGAGGTTTCTACATAAGATGTATGCCTCAACCAGACTGCACCTTAAATTTCTGTCATAGAACACAAAAAAGGCCTCCACCGGGAACAAGGTTGATTTTTTTGCTATGAAGATGGCCTCATCTATTTTTATTACATATAAGAAAAATGTGTTACACATTTTCGGACCCTTTGAAAATCTTTAATCAAATACTCGGAATACTGTTATATTCTTGTTTCTTCTTCTTCCTTTTGGTTCTTTTCCCATGATGCAATTACCAAGTGTGGTACAAACCTTTAATATGTTTTCACAAATGGCCAGGTTGTTTTGGAAACCTATGTTTTTTATAAATTAGAGGATTATTTACATTTTGTTCATGAGAGTTTCTTTTATATTATAAATTTTTTGTTAAACTGAAATATTTTGGTGTGGCAAAGAGGGAAAAGGAAAAGAAATATTTAAAAGGTTAGTTCATTTTTCTTAGCAATATCCTATTCAACCTTTGTTTGTAATAAC
Source organism: Orestias chungarensis (assembly GCA_032876305.1). NCBI lineage: Eukaryota > Metazoa > Chordata > Actinopteri > Cyprinodontiformes > Cyprinodontidae > Orestias > Orestias chungarensis. Next base: position 1,222,030 of record JAVLVB010000185.1, read on the forward strand.
CACTGTAGTTTATCTTTCACCTTATAATTTTATAAGGCTTTATTTAAACAACATGGATTTGAATGCCACAGGATGATTAAACAAGCTTCTTTACATTATACAGAATGACAATAACTAATAAATCAGAACTAATATTCCTGTCTGATATATAAACTGAATTTTTTAAAATAATTTTTCTGCATCCACTAACCGCAAACTCAAACAAAGATGAATACTACTCTTTTAATGCTATCACTATAATGACCTTCACAACAAGGGTTTAGAGGTCATAGTGCATCAGATGTGTCAGCGCTGCACTGTAATCATGCGCCAGGGCTGACGGCGTGAAAATATAAGCGACAAACAGAAGGACAGTAAGTGCTTCTGAACAGAAAGATAATGATTCATAATTGCCAGTTCCTTTCTTTTTCAGAAGAAATGCAAACATTTTGACTGAAAACCTTTTTGAGGCTGATGGTTAAAGCACATTTCTTTAGAATATTATTTTTCTCCATGTGAGCTTTAGTTGTAGGAAAAGGTTGGTGGTATGTTAGTCCAGCTGGTTTTCAGATCTTTTTTTAAGCATTGACATATGGTCCCCATAGTTGTGTAAATATTGATTTATAGTCTCAACTAATCACTGATAAAATCACCTCAGGGGTATACTATGGCTATCAGGCAGATTTCAGAAACCTCTGATATAATGCTCTAATATAATGCGAGTTGCAGTTGAAAGCAGATATTAAGATATAATGTATAAAAAGACACTCAGCCCTTTTTTGTCTCTTTAGAGTATATTAGACAATATGTTATTTAGTTAGGCCAGAAAGTATTATCAACATTATTCATATTTGGAAAATACCAAAACAATGACATAATGATAATAATGTTTTTCGTTCCAAAAATGTTCATTAATCTATTAATTGTCCCAAGGGGATCTTTGTGGTAATAGTGATTTCCAGTCCAGTATATGGCAGCACAGACGTACAGAATAAGCAACCATACACAGACACATTCACCCACAAAGACATGCTTTTGGACTGTGGGAGTGAGATGGAGTACCTGGAGAAAATCCACCCATGCACTGGGAGAACTTGCAAAGTCTATTCAGAAATAGAAACAATGGACCTTCTTGCTGCATGCCATTAACTTTACCCTCTGTACCACCAGGTTATTGACTGACATTGATCAAATCTTTTAGGATTCCCTGTACATGCATTTTCTCTGGGACTGAGGTCATCAACCTGTGATGGGCGCTCCAGAACATAGGATGTGGAAGACCCTTTTGGGTCATTGCTTTAACATCCGGCTGATGTATTGAGATGTTGTTTGAAATTTTTCACAAAATCATTATTTATATTTTAGTGAGGTGCCCCAGTCCCTCCTACATAAGGGCACACTCACATCGTGCTTCCCTGTTCACTACCTTACATAAGGTTAGCATTTTATACTTGGAAGCTTTTGCTATTTTTCTTCTAAATGTAAAAATGGTAACTTTGGACAGTTTTGGTTTTATCAGACCACAGGATGTCTTCATAAATGTCCTTGAGTGCTTTTCAAACATTATTATATCTTTTTTTATTGTTTTGGAGTAATACATTTTTTTTCTCCTAGTGACCTTGATCCAACATTCACCCAGTATCTTCAAATGCTTTTATGTCGGGGTTGAGTCACAAATTCAACCATTCAGCTCTGTGTACCACTGGATGTCTCCTTTGTTATCATTAAATTCCAGCGCTGTTTACACCTGCGTGAGGTCCACAATGCTGAAACAAATCCACAAATTTACCTCAATTTGAATTAAATACTGCAAACAACAACATTGCAAAGTAATAAAATAATCATTATGTTATGCGACGAGGCATGGCAGAAGGACCCAGAGATTCACCCAAGACAGCTCAGGATTTGTTGAAAAACGCAAAAATACAGAATCAAAAGAAGCGACAGAGACAGTATTATCTACACAACTCACACAATTAGATCATAAACCATGAAAACAGAATGGAATATGCACTTCATTTAGGGTACCCCAGTTCTTGCCCTAAAGTTAAACTCTTTCTCGTATATTTGGATACTTCAAACTGTAGTTGAGTGTCTGAGCCTGGGCAAATTATGTACTGGCTATTGACAATTGATGATTCCCAGAAAGAGTAAAAGTAATGGTTAGTGTAAGGAGGTAGTTTTCTTTTTTTCTGTCTTGACTTGTATTCTTTAGGAAGAGAAGTGTGTCAAAATCAAGTCTTATCAGATTCATTCACCTTGGTCATGTGTAATCTACTATGTCAATTTTGATTCACTACAAAATGCTCGGCCAGTAATCACTCGTGTTTTGAAACTACATTTGAGCTAATTTATTGTCGATGTTTTACCAGCGAATTTTGGTTTTAACTTTTAAATGTCAGTATCCAGGCAGTTTGGTTATACCACTGCTTTTTATTGTTCAAAAGCAAATATGTATACATTTATATGTAAAAAATGTAAAATTGTTAGAATTTTTATAAGTTGTTTTATGTTTAGCGGATCACCTTGTAGCGGAATTACACTAAACTTGTAAACTTTGACTGTTTATACTGATCATAACCTTTATATATTCTATTGTACTTTAAGCACCTGGGAGACTTCTGCCAAGGCAAATTTGCATTTGTTTACACAAATAGGTCACCTGAATATTTTACATTCTCCTGACTATGTAAGTGATAAACATGACCATTTTTTTCTTTTTAAGTTTTTTTTTTCTTACACAACCTTTTTAGGTATGTCACCTTGACTGTCAATCCTTAAAAATAACCCAAGAAATTTAAGTTACTTTTTTAAAATCTACTCAGAGTTCCCTGTATGTGATTTTGAGAGACCAGCAAGAGGTTGGTCAGGTGATTTTTTACAAAAGTGTATTGGCCTGGATATTGATAAGAGCCTAATAAATGAATACAGGATATACAAATATTTTAAATTAATGGTGAGATTTTTGCAGCTTTACAATAAAATTACACAGTTGACTACATCAAAGCTAAGTACTATAAGCACAAATTGTTTTTTAAATGGGTAAATAATGGAAGGCGAAAGAACGGGAAAGCTGGCATGGTAAGAAATGGGGGTAAAAATACAAATTAACTAGTAGGTATCATAAATTTAATGATTAACTGGAATGATAGATGTGTCAAAGAATATATTAGTTGTCCTAACAATGACTTTATGTGCAGAGAACTCATTACATGTTTTATCAGAAGTAAATCAGCTTCTAAAACGAGTGCTGAAATATTTTTGATGTTATGAAAGCACAGCAGACGCTCATATCCTGCATGACTAAAAATCTGCTAAATATAGGCAGACATGTCCCAACAGGGTAGGCAGTATCACCAATCTCTTTCCTTGAAAGCAGTATGCTTTGCAAAATCTACTTAGCCCTACATACAAAAAACTATCTGTCATGTTATTTAAGCTTCGCACCCACATGAAATGAGAACTCTCAGGAGATATTTACAATGATTTTATTAGATTGAGGTGGAGAAGGGAATCCGGCGGTGAGCAGCAACAGGCAAACAGCAACGAGAGGTGAGGACCGGGAAACAGCGAGGCGGCAGTAAACAGCATGGAGCTGAGAACGTCTACGACGTGGGGGACCGGGAGCCTCTGAAGGTGAGGACAGGTAAGGTGAGTAAACAGCAATCGGTTGAGGAGAAATTAAGGGAACGATCTTACTAGGAGAGAGTGAACTGTTGTCGCCAGGGAGGAGTGAGTGGTGAGTTTCTTTCAGCAGAGTCGGTGAGGCTGTAGTCCAGAGGGGTAGTGCAGCTGATGGAGAATGCTGGAGCGGGCAGACCGAGCTGAGCCAAGAGGAGTGGGAACCAGATGACAAGGGTAACCAGAGAGGATCCTGAGGATGATGTGAGTTCTGGAGTGAAGGAAACCTGAGGTAAACACAACTATGGTTAGAGGCGTGGGAAAAAACAAAGTAGCAAATCAAAATCCAACGAGAACGAGAAACAACTAGAGACAAAACTGGAAGCATTCAACAAGGCTAGAGACATTAGAATAGGCACTGAGACTATGTTTTACCGGGAGTAAACAAACACGCAGGCGACCAGTAGCTGATCCACCACTCCTCTTATACTGGCCCAGCTCATCAGCGCCAACCAGGCGCACCTGGGGTGGAAGGAGCTCCAGCAGAGGAGGAGCACTGGTGACCCCCCGTGGCCAACTCGAGAAGTGGCTGAAAGAAAACTCACATTGACACTATGTGCATTTACACTATTTTCTAAATTAATCTGATTTCCCTCTGAATAGTTTCACTGGAAAAATAAATTAGACCATACAGCTACAGATGAAAAAAAACAAAGCAAAGCATGAAGGATTTATTGCAACTTTATTAGTACCAAATACTCTTTAAAACCACCTGTTGCTTGTATTCCCTTAGTGATCAGAGTTTTTCTGGGTACTCTCATTGCCTCATTTTGAGGCAATGAGAATATCATTTGTGACTTTACGGAGAGCTGTCTCAGTGCTATAATGAGCTGTGAAACCTGACTGAAATTCTTCAAATAGGTCATTATTCCTCAAAAGCTTTCTCAGTTAATTAGCAACAACTTTTTCAAGGACTTTCGATAAAGAAGGAAGATTAGATATGGGTCTGTAATTTATTATGTCTACTTGATCAAGAGAACGTTTCTTAAGTAAGGGTTTTATTACAGTTACCTCAAGAGCCTCGTATACACAGCCATTCACTAATGACGGATTAATCGTATCCAAAATGGGGGTAATAATAATAGGAAATACTTCTTTAAACAAATTGATTTACATACTGTCACGTATCGCTATGGTGTTGTGGACCCAGATGCTGAAGATGGAGAAGGGGTTGGATGATATGAAGATTTATTGTAGGTTTGGATGATGAACACAGGAACCCAGAACAGCAACGCAACAAAGAGAGCAAATCCTGGCGTGGCATGTAGAGTTGCAGCAGAACAGAGACTGGCAGACTGGAAACAACAAGGAACTAAGGGAACTCGGAAGGAACAGTTGGATATCAACGAGGAGGACGACAACAAGATAACAGAGCAGGGAGGAACATAAAGTGTATGATCGAGCAGTGAGTGGAGTGCAGAACCAGGTATATAAGCTGGGAGGATGAGAACTGGAAGAAAGGAAGTAATTAAACAGCCGAGTGATTACAGGTGTGTGTGGTTAAGAAAGAAGCTGAGGCAGAGATAAAAAGTCAACAGGAAACAAGAGGGAAATGTAAACAACGGGAGAAGGAAAATATAGAAAACATTAATATTAATCAAAGAGCACTAGTAGACATACAAAGGAAGGCACTAAATACTAAATGGTAAAACTCTTAGGCAAAAGCAGAATATATTTAGACATACTGAGAAAATAACTAGAAACAATAACTAGGGAAACACTAACCACAAATAAACAGAAAATGACTCATACTAGTTGAAGCCTGAGATGAAGACAATATTTTTGAAAGCTCAGAAGGCTGAACTGGAATGAAACCCTTCAAACTGAGATCAGAGCCACATTCAGCAACTCCTCGCTTACTGAGGTACTATGTTTGGGAGAATGCCATCAAATTTAGTTTTAATTGATTACATTTTATCAATAAAGAATTCCATAAAGTCATTACAGCTAAGAGCTGGAGGAATGGATGGCGCATAAGAGTTTTAATTTCTCGTAAGGTAGCGTGAAAATAGAGTGCCTATCCGAGATAAGGCAGTGGTGGGATGGGAGATCCCACTTAGGTTAGCTTAGATTAGCACAGCAGGCAGACTGGGTTTGTGAATTTAGCTGTGCTGTACCGAAAACCCCAGAGTCTATTTTAAAGTGCGGTCAGTGTTGATGTACTGACTGGTCAGATAAACATGTAATGTATACTTGTATGCTTAAAACATCTAGAAACTTTATTGCGACAAATTCGGTATAGTATGAAAACGCTGTCTGCGCTCGACTACAACTGTTGGTGCAATGCATTGAGGGAGAAGATCCTGACCCAAGTCAGCAGAAGCATTGATCCTCAATAACACGGATAAAATAATACCTTATCTCGGTTCTATTAGAGTACTTCGTGTGATGCGTACTTAGAATAGGAACATTGCTTGAGTCACTGCCGGTACAGTTTCAAAAGCACGCGATAACACACTTACAGTCAAGAATGTTTTTAAGCACATTACCCATTATCCCTCAAGGCCAGTCCGACTTTCATTCAATACATTCAAACTTTCATTCAATATATTCATACTTTCCTTTCATATATTAAAATTTCATTCCATATATTCAGACCTTTGAATATATAAAATGAGTAATAATAAAGCTAGAGCCAAGGAAAACGCTCTCTCTTGACTTTTTAGCCCCCCGCTGGATTATGCTGTACTTTTATATCGCTATGAATTCTTCGAATTAATATTAATACAAATAAACAAAGAGTACATCACTCTTGAAGGCATTTCTGTGGACCTTAAAATGTTGTGCAATAATACCAAATAGCCTGTATGCACCATGTTGGTTTTTGTAATTCAACACAGACATAGTCTCTGTTTGGCGTCTTTTTTTATTTCTTTTTTATTTCATCACTTTGCCGCAGCTGGACAAACAGCTTGAATAGGGCCTGGGAGGTCTTTCTTTTTCTGATTGACTATTGATAGGCATCAGTGTTGCTTCTATGTCAGCAGATACCTATAACTAGAGCATAGTGTTCAGGCTTTCAAAACCTGCCACATTTTACCAAACAGGGGTGGTAGGGGTGGGGCGAGCTTCATGAGCAATCCCTAAAAAAAAACAAAAAACATTGTTGTCAAAAAACATAAATATATTCTAATGTGTGTGTCCCCTTTTTCAGATTAAAGCACTAGTAGGATTCAAAACATTGTGAATCTCATTGTCTTCCTTCATTTCTCTCTGTTTATGCCTGACAACTGTGGTGGAACGAGCTCTGGGCGCAGAAGATGTGCCCCCCTGAATGCTCATATCATTTGCATTGCAAATGTGGGTACTGCACATGTACAACTTTTAACGAGAGTCTATAGGAAAAGATTTTTATGCCCCAGAAATGTGCCTAGAAATTCTATCCATAAAAGTTACAAACAACTATCACCGGAAACAAGCCCAACTGACTGCTGACGCTGGTCATGCAATGGCCTTACAGTCCGTATCAAAGGGCCTAATACAAGCCGCACAAAAACTCCCTCAACCCTGACAAGTATAAAAACGAGAGTGGACTAGTTCCAAAAAATGTGACTTGTCTAAAAGGTGAACACATTACAACTGATATTCATTGTAATTTGGTGCTAAACTATTTAGTGATTTATAAACCAAGATAAATATTTTTTTATTCTATTCTCTGACATACAGGAGGCAAGTGTGGAAAATTTAGAACAGGGTTCTTCTGTTTTGTTAGGTTTTGTGAGAATGTGAGCAGCGCGAGTTAGAGTTCTTGAACAGCTGCAACTGTTAATCTGACTTTGTAGGCAGGCATGTGCCAATTCTACTAAAAAATAAACCCTCTGATGAGTTTCTCAACATATTGTTGAAACAATGTTCCTTTAATTCTCAAAAAATGTCGGTAGTGGATAGAAGGCCGAATTTGTAATTCCCTTTACAGTATGTGTCTCTCATTACTAAGGTCTGGACACGTCGCTAGTCCATCGCAGGGCAACACAGAAACATACAGGACGAACAACCACTCATAAACACACTCACACCTAAGGACAATTTAGAGTTCCCAATCAGCCTTAGAGTCATGTTTTCGGACCGTGGGAGGAATCTTGAGTACCTGGAGAGAACCCCTTCATGCACAGGGAGAACATGCACACTCCTTGCAGAAAGACCCAAGGTGGAATTGAACCCAGAGCCTTCTTGCTGCATGGACAGTGCTACCCACTGTACCACTGTGTAGCCCCACTGTGCAGCCCGGGTTTAAAGACCATTATTTGAATATTTTTTCTAAAAAACCTGAAGGAAGTTATTACTGCTTGATGCTTGAATTGGTTCAGAGTAACGTGCTCACATTTTTAATTAAAGTTTTGTTTTATCTGCATAGTATTGGTAAGAATAGCTTTTAGTCCCTTTGCCACTTCCACATCTTCCTCTGTATTTAAGTAATTTATTCTGCATTGCTCCTCACTGGCTGCTTCTGTTTATTATCCACCCTGCTTGTTCCTCCCATTCTCATCCACTGTCAGGGATTTGCGATAATGACTCGAGCAGAGCTGGGTTTACGTGAAGAATAAATTATTTATTGTGAGAATGAAAAGTAAACAGAACATAAACCGAGACAAGAGGTAATGCGGAACTGACCAGAGATAACGCGGAATTAGAACAGAAACAAATGGATGATAACAGAATAGAAATGCGGAAACTAAGAATAGTGAAAAGAACAAAACAATGGGAATAAACAAAAAAAAAAACGGAAGAACACAGGAAGGTAAAATTAAAACAATAAACAAACTAATAACAACGAAAAGTGACGCGAGGGGAACCGGAGGAAACGAAGGAGCAAAAACACTGAAGAAATAAACTATTAAAAAAAACAACAAGAAGGGACACGAAAGAAACCGGAGGCAACAAAGAAACAAAACTGCTAAAGAAATAACTGAGAAGGGGAATGGAGGAAAATGATGGAGAGAGGAGAACTAGCATAGAGAACCAAGCAAGCAGGGGGGAAGCTTGCTGGTAGACGGTGAGGACTGGCAGGAGATAGAGCACAGAGACGACGAGGGGAGGTAACGTAATGGATGATCCAGCAGTGAGTGAATGAATGATTGATGCTTAAATACTGAGGAGCAGGAGGTGGAGCAGTGGAGAAGATAACCAGATGATTAGTAACAGGTGCAAGGGATGATTAGATTAAGACTGACAGAAAACACACAGAGAGGAAGAGAGAGAGAGAGAGAGAGAGAGAAGAGGGATAGAGAGCAGGGGGAACTGGAGAACAAAGAAAAGAATAACAAACAAAGACTCAACCAAAATAGAAAATAACCTAAAGAAAACGATAACTAATCATAGCAAAGTCAAACAAAAACTACAAAAAATTAAACAGCAAACTAAAAGAACAAAAACAAAGACCATGATATCCACAACTGTTTGCTTTTGCATTGTTTAATATATGCACTCAATTACGATTTTAGGTTTCTGTTTGCATTTTGGTACAATTGCCTTGTATCTAAATTGTTATGATGTTCCTGTTACTTCCTCATAGATCCTACATTTTACTTTGGGGAGGCCAGGTTTTTTAACTATGAAGAGTCACAGAACCAATTATCCGTCCCTTTTCCAATCAGATGAGCAGGTAAGAGTTAGTAAGGGTGGCATTGAGTAGTGATTGTGTTGGTCCCGGGATCTGTTTGATGAAATGTTTGTTCTGGCTGTGGTTTGTGTTGTATTCCAATCTTGATGTGTTATTTCATATTTTTAGTGAAGATCAGGAGAGCAGAGTTAGGAGCTAGTGAGGACTTGGAGTTGGCTGACTCGCTGACTCGCTGACGGTGGTACGTATCGACGTCACTTCCTGTTGTTGCTCCGTGTGTCTGTTAGCGTCTGTTAGCTTCTGCTAGCTCCGCGCGCTCTCTTATTACTCCGAATTCTCTGTACTGAGACGTTTCTAAACGCACCTTCACGTTAATCACACATTTCTGTTGCTTCACTGAAGTTTTTAGAAAACGTAATTGTTCTAAACTGACCTTTTTTGTGTCGTGAGCACTCGCTAGCTTAGTTAGCTTAGCTTCTAGCGGTACTATGGCTTCTCCTTCTGCTTCTCCTCTTTCCTGCTCTGTGTGTCAGATGTTTAGTTATTCCTCTGCCTCCTTTAGAGATAATGGTACGTGCATTAAATGTAGCATTTTTTTAGCTTTGGAGGCGAGGGTGTGTGAATTGGAAGCTCGGCTCCGTGCT
>JAVLVB010000185.1:1239294-1260507 GCA_032876305.1 Orestias chungarensis
TGGGGGGGGGGGGGTATGGTAGGACAAGTGCTATTTCATCACTGGAACACCATAACAACTGTACAAATGTGTAGTAGTTGTAATAGTACGTTTGGTTCCAAATCTAATGTGAACCCTATTCACAATTTTTTTATTTGAAACAAAAAATCTATTGATTACATCAAAAGGATGTTGAATGACAGGTGAACAGTTTCACATACTGTACTAAAAAATTTAACATATGATGGAGCACTTTAAAAAATATAAGATTCTGTTTGGAGTTAAGAGGATTTTTGATTATGTGTATGTTTTTTCTTATTGTCGGTTGTCTTGTGAATTTTTTAATATTTGTCCAAATTAGGCTTTAAGGCTTAATGTTAGTTTCAGTGGACTCTTCCTGTTGGTGGTTCTTTGGATCCTCGAGTGTCGCTACTGTTTTCGTAACTGTATATGGTTGTCTTTTTCCTTTTTGTTTCTTCTCATTTGTCTGAAAAATAAATTCTGGACTTTTTAAAGCTGAACATGGCAGTCAGTAGGGCAACCCTAATCATGACTAATAAGCAACCCTATTGAAAATCATGCTGCCACCGCATGGATCATTTCACTTTAATAGTGCAAGGAGTTTCTGAGGAGAAAATCGATTGTGTCTAATGGTTTCCTGTTCCTTACAGCTGTTTGAACAAACAGGTGTAAGTGAAAGAGGAAGGAAACATGGATATGTAAATGCAGAAAAAATTTCACTTTCACGTGAAATAAGCTCATTTTCCAAATTCAATTAACTTTACATAGCATCCAAAAGAAATGTGTTTTATAAATGGTCATTGTTTAAGTTTTGGATTCAAAACTGAAATTACAAAAACTGCAAGGAATGAATGACATGAATGATAGTGGTAGATAATCTCTTCAACTATGGTGATGAATTAAGTCATCAATGACAATGACATGCTGAAATAGAGATATTAAAAATAATCAAATGTAAATATAAATGTTGGTGATTTGTGGAATACCTAAAATCCCTTTAATTAGTTGTTCTTAAATGTGCCGTGCCCATAGCCTTGTCATGTCAGGATAACTTTGTCATGACTGCATCAAGATGGTGTGTAAAATGTAGAATACTTGTACATTAAAATACAAAAATACATTAGCCAAGGAATAGAGAGCATTTTCTAAGTGCCTGAATACATCCCACATCTTTTTTGTTTTCAAATTTATGTCTTCTATTTTTCAACTCAACTTATTCCAGTATAGTGGATTTTGTGGAGGTTAAAAAAAACAGAATGAACTGTGTTGATGTTAAGATGTGTGTAAAATCATATTGTAAATTATCACAAATCTTTTTGCCCAGACAGTGAAGATGTTAGCAAGGACTATCACGGCTGTGTTGTAATGACATGTCAAACGCCGAATGAAATAAAGCAGAAATGCATTGATCCATGGTATTCTGTCTTTCTCAGTTGATTTCAAATACATCCATATGTTTGTTGAGTAAATGGGGCAAATGAGATGATTAATATAACAAAACGACCCTCACAAACATTACTTGCATTACCACATGACATTAGTTTATTCGGTCAATTCAAACAAGTCACTAACAATGCAGTTTTAGTTGTTTTGATAAACATGACCTAAAGGCAACAATGTGTCATGGGAGTTGTTTTAAATATTCCCTTACAGGCAAGGCGTCCCTCTTTGTTGTTTGTTTTAATAGTTTATTTCTTCAGTGTTTTTGCTCCTTCGTTTCCTCCGGTTCCCCTTGCGTCACTTGTTGTAGTTATTAGTTTGTTTATTGTTTGTATTTTCCCTTCCTGCGTTCTTCCGTTGGTTTGTTTATTCCTATTGTTTTGTTCTTTTCACTATTCTTAGTTCCCGCATTTGTTTCTTTTTATGATCTAGTCCCGAGTTATCCCTGGTCAGTTCCGCATTACCTCTTGTCTCCGTTTTTATGTTCTGTTCATTTTTCAATCTCACAATAAATCTTTTATTCCAGTATGTCCCGAGGCCTTCTGCTCCCGCTATTTATTTAAGTTATCGTTTTCTTAGGTTATTTTCTGTTTTGGTTAAGTCTTTATGTGTTATTCTTTTCTGTGTTCTCTAGCTCCCCCTGCTCTCTATCCCTCTTCTCTCTCTGTGTTTTCCGTCGGTCTTAATCTCATCATCACTTGAACCTGCTACTAATCATCTGGTTATGTTCTCCACTGCTCCACCTCCTGCTTGTCAGTATTCAAGCAACAGTCATTCATTCACTCACCGCTGGATCGTCCGTTACCTTTACATCTCCTCGTCATCTCTGTGCTCCTTCTCCTGCCAGTCCTCACCTTCTCCCAGAGAGCTTCCTCCCTGCTCGCTTGGTTCTCTGTGTTAATTTTCTCTTCTCCATCATTTTCCAGTTATTTCTTTCTTTGTCGTTTGTTTCCCGCGTTATTAAGATATGGTCCCCATCAAAAAAACAAGTGGGAAGTTGGGGCCTGGAGGAGTGCTCTAGACAGAGCACACAGGAATGGGCCAATGAAACGAGGTGCCAACTTACGGTTCTGAATCTTAACAGGGAGATCCTTGGTGGAGAACAAGACCTTACCTCCAGGCCACAGCATGAGCAGAGGGAACCATGGTTTTGCAGACTGGGGTGTGGAAACCTGAGGACAGACTTACGGTCACCCCCAGCATGTCACAAAACCTTTTCCAGAAACGTGACACAAACTTATCGCTAACAGGCTATATAGTCCATGAAAGGTGAGACAAAGGATGTAGTTGGACAGGAAGTAGTCGTAACAACCCCAACGGTGGGCAACAGGAGGTCTTGGCTTGGTTACAACGAATACATGATGACACAAATGTTTTGACGTCCTTTATTAGAGTACATCACTAGAGCTGGGACTGGACAATCTTAATGGTCTTTTAAATTACTGGATGACAATAGAGATTAGAGTTATCACAGAAATTAAGTACCTTCTTAACAAGATTCTCCGAGCGGATCTTCAACCAGACACAACAGTGAGCTTTTATTAAAAGCAGGAGCAGCAGCGGGAACCCGATCGGTAGTAGAACCAGTAGGATACATTCTTGGATGCACCCTTTCCACTCCCCCAAAACCTAATGCGACCTTTTGCAGCTATGATGTTCACATTACGGTATGATGAGGATGATTTAATTTTTTGTGATTATTATGTAACCTAATTTCTCTTAAATTCACTTGCAGGAATAAACGTTGATAACACACAGTGGATTTACAACTATCACCAAACACTTGCCAGGAGAGTAACAGAGAACAGCTTTGGCATCCTGGGAGCAAGATGGCGTATCCTGAGATGAACAATTGACTACCACCCATATAAAACTGTCAAAGTTGTGAAAGCCTGTGTTGCTTTATAGAATTACCTAAGCAGCACAAACGCTGCCATCACCCCAGCCACACGTTACGTCCCACCCAGGTTCTCTGAGTCTTTAATTTCTACAGGTTATGTTGTGTTTAGAGAATGTAGGGGAGCTGTAGCAGGTGACAGCAACTTTTTGGACACTCGACAGCTCACCATGTCACAAGTCAGACTACAATCATAACAAGAAATGACTTTAAATCATCCTTTTTGTCACCACAAGGACTTGTATCTTGGCAGTAGGAAGTGCTAAGTAGAGGTATGCTGTATTAAAGGCTAAACAGGATAAAGATAAATTGCAAACCATTTAAGTGTTTTTTTACAAACATAAAGTATTGAAAGCTTAAATTAGCCGTAGATTAGGCGTATATGTGTAAACTTTAAAACATGTTACTCAAACACACTTAATAAACAATGAACCATAGAAACCCCCTACTGTGAGTTATCTGACTCAATAGCCTCATACAGTAGCTGATAGATTTTGAACTGAACTCACATTTTTTTCAGAGGTGATATTTTTGCTAGCATGTCAGGAACAACATAACCAAATCTGACATCTTCATTTTCTTTTCGGGATGCTCTCTCTAGATCAATCCTCTCAATTGTTCAGAAATGTTCTTAGCAGAAAACAGTTGTTATTTTAAATACATTTTTTAATCAACTCCAAAGCAAAGTACAACTGCCCCTACCATCACTCGATGCTGTAGAATAGCAGATCTGTGTGTCCACCGGAGAAATTAAGGCAAAGGTGTTTTGGAGGAGGGTGCTGGGGCATGATGTGCTGACTTCTGAGACAGGTGTAGACTGGAGGAGATCTACCTGTACTGATTCATCCACAGTTCACTTTGAGACAAGGCACTCATTGTATTAAAACTGTTTGTTTTTGTAGATTAGAAAAAACACATTTTTGATTGACCATGATGTTACATTTGTCTCTGTTCCTCTGTGTTTTATGAATGATGATAGCCAACCCATCTCTTTTAGAATTGGTGGGGTATTCTTCCTTCCACCTGGATTAGCCATCTTTCCTTTAGGTCCCCTTTTTGTCTACACATACCCTTCTCTCAAATTTTTCCAGCATTTCTTCACTGCCTCATCTTTGCGGAGTGCCACAGCAATTTCTCTTTTACGTTTTGATCACGGTGATCTTTGTGGGCTGAATCATAAAGGCGCCTGTATTTTTGAACATCTGCCAGTAGTTGCTCCTGCCATGCAGAACCATCCGGGAGGTTGGAAAACTTCCTAGGAGCGGGATGCAAAAGCAGTAGGCTGCGTTGAGGCTGCACGTAGGGCCGTGGTTGCTGAGTGTACTTAATTTGGTCGCGTGGAGCCGAGCGGACCTTGCGGCTGATTCAAGCATAAACCAAGCTTTACTCCATTTGAGAGCAAAAAAGATGAATGGAAGCAGGGCTCCATTTGCTCCATGGGGGTGTGGCTTTAGTTGCAATCGGCAGAGCCCTGTGGTCAGGTTCCAGAAACAGGGTCAGAGCCATGGGGACCGATTTAGGCTGATTATCCAGAGGACAAGCCTGAAGACGATAGTCCAGGGGCAGAAATGAGACACATGTCCATTGAACAGAAAGCATTGTGTTCCGACAGGGGGGACACAGAGACGGGAAACGATCAGGAAGAAACTAAATCTAGATCAGGCAGGCTATAAAGGAATGCTGGACATTTACTCAAAATTTGCTTTCAATAATCTGGTGTCTAGATCGGGGTGAAATGGCTCGTTACATTGGCAGAGAAACAGGTAAAGTCTATAAGTGCTGATGAGTGGGCATGGTTGAGACAGACAGAGCGGAGAAACTGACAGCAGTTAGTCTAGCCAACAAAATCACTTTAATGTAATAACACTAAACATTGACAGCTTAAACTGTTTTCATCCACTTTATTACCCACGTTTGACAAGCTGGGAGCTCATCAGATTGTTCCATCATTTTTCATACAATTTGTTATTATTGATTGTAGGTAAGATAATAACAATCCATAACCTCTGCAAAGAGCTCAACTACCAAAACCTACAATACTTATCAAATATGCTAAACATGTTTTATTTGATAAAACAAGCCAACACTGTCAATGTTAAAAAATAAAATCCCCAAAAGTTTCATAACTGATTTGATAACCTACAATGTCAGTATTTTTAACTATTTATTAAAAATTTCATTAAGAAATTATTCAGATTTAACTCTATTGTAATGATAGATCAAATACTTTTCTGTCCTCTCAGTATGTCATCTAAATTTCTGTATCTTATGTCGAAGCCAAATTCCACCTTGGGTCTTGGGTCTTTCTGCAAGGAGTTTGCATGTTCTCCCTGTGCATGCGTGGGTTCTCTCCAGGTACTCCAGCTTCCTCCAACAGTCCAAAAACATGACTATAAGGCTGTTTGGGCACTCTAAATTGTCCTTAGGTGTGAGTGTGTGTATCAGTGGTTGTTTGTCCTGTATGTCTGTGTTGCCCTGCGATGGACTGGCGTCCTGTCCAGGGTGGACTCCCGCCTCTCGCCCGTTGTAAGCTGGAGATAGATGCCAGCAGACCAACTGACCCCAATAGGGACAAGGGTGTACAGAAAATGGATGGATAGAGGGATTTTAAGCCATCAATGGTGCCTTTATTGGCAGAAGAAGGAATATAGGCTTAAAAATAAAAATAAAAAAATTGTAAAACATTTTAGTCCTAATTTCAGTTAGTAACACAAACAAAACTGAACTAAAAAATGATCTTGTTAACACTGGTGTTTTGTTTTCATCCTGTGGCTGCTGTGTGTTTTTTTTAATTTTCTCCTTCCCTCCCCATGTGCTGCAGATGCTCCCTGAGGTCAGAGCTGTTTCTGCTGTGATTCTCTCCCACTTGTTTCTAATCATCTCAGGAAGGACCAGCAGGATCCATCGGTGCTGCCTGACTGCCCAGCTTGGTTGCATTAATCTAGCTCCACTAGGTTGTCATATCTCTCCTGATGTTCTATGACTTGATCTGTGTTTCCTTACAACTTACCTTTATAGAAATCTCACACCAGTAAACTGCTGCTCCTGCTAATCCTAGCTATGTAGTATAACTGAGCTGTTAAGTCATTCCCATATCTAAAGCTTTCCTCTGCATCAGGCATTAACACAACTCAAGAATTCACAAACTGAAGTTCAAACTGCATTCCTGCACATCATCTTAGGTTAATGTATATGTATATTTTTCCATACATCTTATTTCAGCTGAATTTATGTGGTACTGTACTGCAAGTATATAAATCTGCCTAATTACCTCAACTGTTGCTTTTATAAAATCCAGAATCTATCAGATTTTGTGAGTCTTCTGCCACATTTATCTTGTTTTCTTTTACGTTGGTGAGCAGAAGACAATAATCCAGCTGCTGGGAAGGTGAATTCAAATGTATTTGTAAATTTTATGTGCAAAACAATTAAAAGTGATTTAAAGTGATTTAAAGAAAGATTAAATCTGCAATAACACATTACAATTTAAAAGCATAAAATTAAGACAGAGGAAAAATACATAAAAAAATTAAAATTACAAACAAAGATGACAGTTCAACAGCATATTTTTTATCGTTAAGTGTTCTGTTCCTATTTTCTGTTTAACACACACAACCTTGTTATTGCCCTATTTCTCTTTCAAGATTTCACTACTTAAAATAGCCTTTACTCAATTGAATACTTTCTTAATACTCAGAGCCACTTTGGGTTACTTTACATAGGCACAATGTCTTTACTAAGAAAGAGATATTGACAAGTAAAATACAAAAAAATTACAGATTAATATTATGATTTAGGAACAACAGCATTAAAAACACAAATCCAATAAAATCCTCTACACCATTGTCATGATCCGTGTTGTTTTGTTGTTTGTATTGGTTTAGTTCATTATTATTCCTAACTGTGATAAGTTATATCCTCTTTTTTATTTATCCATAGTGTTATTAGTTTTAATCTTTTGTTTTTTGTTTTTTTTTGTTTATATAGTAGTTGTGTATTATTATTATTATCATCATTATTTTATGTTTTCTTTGTCTGCTCCCGTTTCCTCCGCTCGCACTCTTTGTCCACCTCATATTCTACACAGCTGAAAACAATTTCTGCAATCTGGCACCTCCTTGTTTCCAGTATTTACATCATTCCCTCTTTCCCCACTGGATTGTTGTATCTCCTCCAGACTGCCTATACTTTTCCAGAGTTCCAGCATTTCCTGCCTCAAATCTCTTTGCGGTCTCCTCTCCATGTTCGCAGTTTATTCCACTTAGCTCCATCCTGTTAGCTCCTCAGTTTGTTCAGTCCATACCTTGGTTTGTTCCTCCGTTCCGGTCATCACAGTATATGTTTCTGTTGTTCCTGCCATTATTCACCTTTTCAATAGCCACCGCTGTCGATGCATCTGCTTTTCAGGCCAGGTGCATCCAATCAGCGATGACGAGCTGGACCAGTTTAAAGGAGCGTAGGAACAGCTACTCATCGCCTGAGTATTAGTTGCTTCTGGTAACCCTCTTGCTCTCAGTGCCAAACTAGTCTCTAATGTTTACTTGCTCTCTAGTTAAATGTTCATTGTGTTTTCTAGTTTAAGTTTCTCAAGTTTGTTTCTAGTTTTTTCCAGCTGCCTTTTTGATCCCTCTAGTTTTCTAGTTTTTGTTGTTACCGTTTGTTATTTTTGCTACTTTGTTTTTCCCCCTTTCCATGCCTCTCATCATCTCTTGTGCTCCACACAGGTTCCCATCATCTCCAGTATGCACACCGTTCAAGAATCTCACCAATCAGTGCAACTCTCTGGTTTCTCCGCTCCCCTGGTTCAGCTCGGTCTGCTCGCTCCACCATTCGCCATCTGCTGTGCTCGCCCGCCCCGACAACCAACCTCTGGATTCACTGGAAGGATTCACCACTCACTCCTCCTGGCGTCAACTATCAATCCACATGTAAGATCTCTCCGTTACTCTTCACGCTCTGCCTGCATCACCTCATCCCACTCTGCTTACCTCTCAGTGGTCTCCGGTCTCCCACGTCGTCCTCACCATCCTCCGAGCCTCCCGCAAACCTGTGTCGTTGCCGTACGTTATCTAATGTCTCTGGGTTCCCCGTTGCCGATCACCTCTGGTTCCCTTTGCTGTCTGCCGTCTCTGGATTCCCCGTTGCCGATCACCTCTGGTGTCCGTTGCTGTCTGCCGTCTCTGGATTCCCCGTTGCCGATCACCAAAACATGACAAAAAGATTTATTATAATTACAATTCATTTTGGTCTGATGATATAACAGACACATTTTTATAACAGATATTAAATAACCTAGACATTATTTTTTTAATGCACCTTGGGTCATTTTATATAGACGGAGGTCACAAGTGATGAATAAATGTTGTTGAATTGTCCTTAATTGTGCCAGCACAAACAAACCAATTTCAACATCCATCATCAACATTTTGCCCCAGACTGTCAGGATGAGTTAGATGGGTAGAATTTAACAGATGGAATCTAGATGTCTCAACATTGTCACCATGTTTTTCAGAGTATCATATTGCTTTCTGGAGCTGTTGGCCAAACATATTAGAAATAAATTCATCCAAAACTGTTGCAACATAACAAAAAGCTTCAATTATCTTCGGATTTGGTGTTATAAATAGTTCTTAATTGTGTCGTGAGAGGGAAAAAACATGCCTTTCTGATTTGTTACAAAAACAAATCTGGAAAGTGTGGCATGCATCTTGTACAGTGAAACAACGCTTATACTTTCACAGTGGGATATCTTAAAAGTCTTTGCACTCTTGCTTACATCAAACACCCTACTTATCAAAAACCTCCATCCACATGTTATTTTTTTTATGTTCCAGCAGGTTGTTATGTTATGTCAAACTGGACTCATCTTGCCCTTTGAAAACGTCTGTGGAATCAGAAAAGAGCAGGCGACACTGACTCCCACATTGATTCTTTTTTTTAAATCTCCTCTGCTGCTGAAGTTGTGTCTAATACTCCACACATGCTCTCTCCTCAATATGAGGTCACAGCGTTTGTTCTTGCCTTCTTAACAGTACAGTACGTGGGCCTGGAAAGACAAATCTGTTTTTAGTTGCTTTCACACCTGTTGGCTGTCAGCACTCGCTTGTTTCTCTCACTCTTGCTAGATTCATTCCACCACTCCACTAAAGCTGCACATAAAGCAAGAGATGAAAAACCTCATTAAGTGCAAAAAAGCAAACAGAGAAACACTTTGCTATTGTTCTGTTATATTATGACAGTTGGACCCAAAAAAAAAATGCCATGCAGCTTTACAAAACAGATGGCACAGTGGTTAAAAAAAAGTGCTGTTTCTGTTTAATAATGAGGGGAAATTCATTAGATTTAAAAATTCCCCATATTCACATTTTGAAATCAAACAATGAATCAAAAAATTATTTAGAGAAAATAAAATTATTTTTTCAAACACAGAGGGAAAGTTTGACGAAATCTTTCCAGCTTACATTCCAACCTAACGCAAACATTTGAAATCTGCTAGATATATTTTTTGTAGAATGTATCTAAAGGATTGGAACCTGCGGTTCCTCTCGTACTGAGCAAGATTACTATTGCAACAACACATCATCAGTAGGGTAAAACTAACATGTCTCACTACGGTCTAATCCCCGCTCACGTTCCCTATTAGTGGGTGAACAATCCAACGCTTGGTGAATTCTGCTTCACAATGAAGTCATTGTGAGTTTTTGTGATGAATATTTGATGGAAGTGATCATTTTAAATTCCTTCTTTTTCCTTTCTCTTAGGTCCTGCTCTGCATCCATCATGCCTTCTATTGAACTCATGTGGGATTTGAGGAGGCAAAGTTAATTGTATTAGTTAAGCTTTTGCAATGCAAAGTAGCTGCTTTAAAAACAATGCCTTGTAGCTTAGCCGCGCTGCCTAACAAAGTATATGGAAGTTAAAAATCAAGGGCACAAATCCTTCCAGCTGCAAGGCTTACAAAAATCAGACGGAAGATGTAAAGACATGCAACCAACATAAATCTATGAACAACAAAAACAAAAACTTTTCAGAACTAATGTAAAGCAGTAGTTTAATATGTTGCCATAATATAAGGTCCAGTTATATATCTGTCGCAAAGAGTAAAAAGGTTAATGGTAGGAATAACTGAAGCTTAATTTGCAAGCTTTATCCTCTTTAGCCTAAGATATTCTTATGTTTTTGAAATAGGTAGGCCTTGCATTGTGTTGTGGTGAACTTTACTGATAACCATCTTGGAAAAGATGCTTGTTGCTCTGTGTAGGTGGCTTAAAAAAACCATTGTATCTCATCATGGCCTGTTGACCTCACCTTGACCTTTTTAAGCTTTGACAGAGGAAGTGGTGTTCTGGGTTCAATTCCACCTTGGGTCTTTCTGCATGGAGTTTGCATGTTCTCCCTGTGCATGTATGGGTTCTCTCAAGGTACTCAGGCTTCCTCCCACAGTCCAAACACATGACTGTTAGGCTGATTGGGCACTCTAAATTGTCCTTAGGTGTGAGTGTGTGTATGTTTGTCCTGAATGTTTCTGTGTTGCCCTGCGATGGACTGGCGACCTGTCCAGGGTGTACCCCTGCCTCTCACCCGTTGTAAGCTGGAGATAGGCACCAGAAGACCCACCGGACCCAAATAGGGACAAGGGTGTACAGAAAATGGATGAATGGTCTTTTGTCAGGAAACAAGGTCCTACTACTGCACCACATTGAATATAAATATAAAAAAAACTTTGTAATACCATACGATTGTAGAGAAATGCCACAATGACTAAGTAAATTGTTGTAAAGACATAGGTACTTAAACATATAGTATTGATTTTTTTCTGTTTTTGGTTCACTATAAATATATAATACTTTTAATTTTCCTTTTTTGTCTCTACAGTAACACATTTTAAGGGTTTAACTGTGTTACAACTTTGCACAAACAATAAAAAAAAAATACAACACACTACATAATTATAAACTTAGAGAAAGATAAATATTTTGCATATATTTCCTTGTAAGTATATTAGAATGCATTTATTTTTGTTCATGTCTCTTACTTTTAACCTATAATTCACGGCTTATTTGTGTTCTTACAAAATTAATGGTGAGCTTCATCTCTATAAGGTTTGCCGCAGTAAACAGACATTTTGAAAAACCTTTAAAGATCATAACTGCTATATACAGTTTCAGAATTATCAAGTTTTTATCTTTAATTTTTCTAAAAAAATATATGGAAAGAAATCTTAATGTCTGCACATTGTGATGATGATGACACTCCTGAACTAATTTACCTATAAGGCCATAACTCTGCAGTGTTTCTTGCAATAGGTATGTTGTAGAGCTGTGTGTTTGTCCATCTTTTTGCAGGCTTCCACCAAAGGACATTATGAGAATCTCTCTCCAAATATGTGGTTGGGAAAAGGCAAAGTGAGAGGTTCTTTTGGTAAACAATATGAAGAAAAACATATTTCTCTTGACTGCCAAAATATTTCACAGCATTTTTCCTGGATTACACAATCTGTTGTTAAAAAATACTGTTAATCAACCTTCATTGTTTTTGCTGCTTCACTTTGAATATCTGTCTGTTTGTATTCTCAGAAAGCTGGGTTTGGGAACAGTCAGAAATATTATCCTTCATTCATGTCTCAGTAAAGAACATCTCACTGCATTCCCAATAGTGTTACCATTTATGGTTCATCTAATTTGCCATGATCTCACATTACCTATTATGATTTATGGAAAAACAATATTTGAACTTCCTCCTTCCCTCTGAATCACAGCTTCTTCATAACAACTACTGTAATTGATGTATAAATCAGGAAATGGGGTTTTGCCCAGAGAGAAAATTCATTGTAAAAGCAATATTTTATCCAGAAAGGGGTGAGTAAATGTTTTTTTTAAATATGTAATTATAAGGAGAGTAATTATTCCAGCATTCTTTGAATGGGACAGGCTACTGTAAAATTTCCCTATAACAGGAAGAAACCTTGCTGTTGGAAAAGACAAAAGATACAAATAAATGTCAGGATAAACCCAAAAAAAATGTTTATAGCAGTACTTATATAATGTCGCTGGAACCTTCAGAAGACGTCTCCCTCAAAGAAGCTGTCTTAGCTATAGAGAGAAGAAGTAAGCCGAAAGTTAACAGTTGAAATAAAAGCGACAGATAAAGCAGATTGGAGAATACAAGAAGAAAGTAGCAGAGTCAAAAGTGGTCAGATTGTCCTCCAGCAGCCTAAGCCTATAGTAGCATAATTATAGAAATAGATAAGGATAACCTAACCCTGTAGAGTAAGACATCAGAGAGGTAAAGCAAAGGAGAACCATAGTATGAGTTCTTACCCAACCTAGGAGTTAAGGAGATCATGTAGATATAATGGGGTTTAAAGTTTCAAAATGAATGCAAAAGACAGCCAGGTAAAATAATGATACTGAAAGTATTTCTTCATGCTTCATTGTACATGTTGGAAAATAAGTTGCATATCTTGTATCTTTACAGTGTATACAATTGCCTTCAGATGACCGCAAAGATAAAAGTATAAGGCTGTCAGATAGGTAACCCTTGGGGGCCATTCAACTGGCCCACGATGACCTATCCACTTTTGAGGAATATTTTCATGTAGGAATGCTCGGACCTGAGACCCATAATATGGTGGTGCACCATCTTGCTGCAAAAACTCAGGGAATGTGCCAGTTTCAGTTCATAAAGAGGGAAACACATAATGCAGCAATTTCAAATATCCAGTGGCCTTGAGGTTTCCATTGATGAAGAATGGACCCCAAGTTCTCCCAATGTGACCCCCTAAGACTTTTATCTCTTTCTTGGGTCATTTGAAGCCAGTTGTCTATTCTGTGAATATACGAGATGTGCAACACCTGAAACTACGGATACTGATAGCATTTTGTCTGCAGTGTTGCTATCAGTGTAGAAAGAGTGGGAGATCTGAGCTGCATTGACAATCCAAATCAATGGGCAGTACTTCGAACATATTTTATAAGTGGTCAGAAGCTTCTAAATTACTCATGACAGAATAAACTTACCTTAAAACCAAGCACATCATTGTTTGTCCTGCGAAATTCTCAATAAGTTTTATGTGGCTTTAGATTTTTCAGTTGAAAAACAAAAGTTGGATCCAAAATGGCTGACTTCAAAATGGCCACCATGGTCACAACCTTTCTTGAAAAGTTTTCCCCTTCCATATACTAATGTGCCAGAAACAGGAAGTTCATATCACCAACCTTTCCCATTTTATTTATGTATATCAATATAAATGGCCCACCCTGTAGATACCCTGTGCATAGTAATCTGCATTTTATGTTGCTAACAGTTTCTCATGGTAAGCTTGAGTTGTCAAAGTTTCACATGAATACTCTCTCACTTCAGTATGTAAAAAAAAATTGTACATGAGGCTTTGTGTTCCTTTCTGAGAGGGAGAAACAGATTTATTTTCCTTACTAATGAGCTCCTGCTGGATATGAAAGCCACCTCTTTCACAAACTTCAAATAACATTCTGATGTACATACCAATCATACAGACTATCCATGTAGCTTGTTTAAATGACCCTGCTAATGTTTGCCTTATTTTGAAATAAAACTTTATTATTCTGTTGAAGTACTGTTGCAGCCGATGCTTTTAATTTGAGATGTTATTAATAGGTTGTCTGAAAACTACCGTTCAACCCATGTGCAGAAATTAGACCATGTACGGTCTAATTTGAAGCTGCAAACGGTTCCTTAGCACCTGGTTGATGAGAGAACAAGGTTGGTGTTATTGTTTTGCTGTGTAATTTATATTTAGTTATTTTTGACGGATTTCGTAGATTTGTATTATGTCAAACAGTTTTGCCCACTAGATGGTGCTAATTTGCTTTTGTATATTATTTATGTCTTATATTGCATAGGTTTACAATCTTTAATGCTATAAAGGTTATATAAAGTTGGCATACAGTATATTTTGTTTATAGTAAAGGGTAAGCAATACAATATTTAAAGTAGCTCATTAAGTAATTTTATGTTATTGATGCTGAAGGTAAAAATTGTATAGTATTAAGGATGGAATAATTTAAGGTAAAAGAAAAATTTTTTGGTAACTCATATAGTAACTGTTAAAGGAACATACCTTTGAGTTATTAATATTATTTTCATTCTGTACATTTTGTAGCTCTTACGGTGTGTTCACATGCAAGGATGTTAAAATAAAAGGATTGTGAACCATCAGTTTGAGAGACAATCTTTCCAACCGGGTTGCTACAGTAAGAGCTTGCCTCAACCTAAGAAGAGGCTCACTCCATGCTCAGCACCGGGGTCCCTTTAAGGTTTAAGCTTCACAGCCCCAAACAAGGTCTTCTGGACTCCAATAGTCATCTGCATCGCACCATCCTCAGCATGGAAGCATCTGAAAAGAAAATGAGGTACACAGAGGACCTCCATGAACCTCAATGCTCCGTTCGTCAAAGAAGGCCTACAGAAAAGATGCAAGCATATCAGGAGGAAGAAGCCCATAAAAGGGAAAAACGACTCCTCAAAGTTTATCATCTATGGAAAAACAAGTATGTGCAACACGAGAGCCATTTAAAGAAGACATAACAAGCCATGAAATCGCTTCGCTCATGGACATGTTAGAGAAGGACACAGATAGTGTCTTAAGGTTATATGCAGAAATTAGGGAAAGCAACACAAGGTGACTTTTAGATGCGTGTGAAGCAGTCATCAAAGACATTATTAAGGTTGCTGTCATACTTTTCAGGTATCTAACCAACATAAACAGAGCACTCTTAGGAGTACAATAATAAAGTTTATTGATTAATGTGGATGTGTCTTGAGGCAGGAAGCAATGATCACGGCAGGCAACGGAAGAGAAATCCAGGAAACAGATCGACGTGGGGAACCGGAGACTTCTGGAGGTGAGACGGGGAAGGTGAGTGGTTGATATCAGTGCGGAGATGATTTGAGACGGAGTTTACTGTTGTTGATAGGTGTTGACGCCAGGGATGGGTGAGTGGAGAGACTTTCCAGCTGAGTCCAGGTGCTTGTTGTCCAATGGGGCGTGAGGCAGATGGTGAATGGCTGGAGCGTGCAGATCGAGCTGAGGACTGAGAGCAGGAACCAGAGTGGTGTGAAAACCAGGAGATCTTGAACGGAGGGGGTATGAGCACAAGTGAGGTAAACCTGAAGAGGTGAACACAAAAAGGGAATTACTGGTGGCACGGGTGAAACAAAGTAACAAAAGAAACAAAACATCAAACTACTAGAAATACTAAAAGAGTAGAGACTGGCGCTGAGAACAGGTAACATTAACAGGAGTAACAAACACTCAGGCGACGAGTAGCTGGATCCCTGCTCCTTATAAACAGCCCAATCAGCCCAAATGCAGATCATGTGGAGAGGAGCCCAGGTGAGGAGCTGCTCCAGCCGGATGACGCTCTGGCGTTCCCTCGTGGACAACCTGTGAAGGTGCTAGAAAGTCTCATTATGACAGTCCCCCCCCCCCCCCCCCCCCCCCTCAAGGACCGGGGGGAGTACCCAGAGGAGTCCAGACGACACAGAGGAGGCCTCGAAATCTCTAATGCGACTAGGATAGAGGATGAACGAGCGGGGCACCCAGGTACGCTCCTCGGGACCGTAACCCTCCCAGTCGAGAAGATACTGGAAACCCCTACCTTGTCGACGGGAAGCCACGATCCTCCGGACATCGTATGCCGGGTGCCCATTGTAATGATACGGGCGGGTGGAGGGATGTTGGCTGGAGGGGACAATGTACTGATCTGGACAGGCTTAATTTGGGACATATGGAAGGTGGGATGGACTCTGAGGCTGGCTGGAAGACGGAGACGGACTGTGGAAGGACTGATAACGGAATCTATGGAATCCGGGCCTATGTAACGCAGGGAGAGCTTTCTGGAAACTGATTTTAGGGGGATATCTCGGGCCGATAACCAGACTTGCTGACCAGGTACATAGGTGGGAGCTGGAATGCGTCTCCGGCAAGCGTATCTCTTGTTGGTGTCTGCGGTATGCACCCTCCAGCCAATGTCGCCTTTCTTCAAGGGCCAATTTAATGGCCAACAACTCACGGTCCCCCACGTCATAATTGCGTTCGGCGGAAGAAAGACGACGGGAGAAAAAGGCACATGGATGGAGCTTGTTGTCCTCCTCTGACCTTTGGGAGAGGACAGCTCCTACCTCCAGAACAGAGGCGTCGACCTCGAGGACGAACAGACGATTGGAGTCTGGCTGAACAAGAACCGGGGCTTGGGCGAACAGGGTCTTGAGTTTGTAATGATACGGGCGGTTGGAGAGATGTTGGCTGGAGGTCACAATGTACTGGTCTGGACGGGCTTAATTTGGGACACATGGAAGTTGGGATGGACTCTGAGGCTGGCCGGAAGACAGAGACGGACTGTGGAATGACTGATAACGGAATCTATGTAATACAGGCCTATGTAAAGCAGGGAGAGCTTTCTGGAAACTGATTTTAGGGGGATATCTCGGGCCGATAACCAGACTTGCTGACCAGGTACATAGGTGGGAGCTGGAATGCGTCTCCGGTCAGCGTACCTCTTGGTGGTGTCTTCGGTACGATACAGAGCAGAAACACTGTGGTGGTGAATGGAGGCGACCGAGATATACCTCTCATCGGCTGGGAACAGTGGTGGTCGATAAACGAGGGAGATCTCGAAGGGGGAGAAACCAGTAGCTGCAGAGACATGAGAGTTGTGAGGATATTCGATCCATGGGAGATGTTGAATCCAGTCGGCCTGGTTAGTAGTCGTGAGACACCGATGAGCAGCCTCGACCTCCTGGTTTAGCCGTTCTGCCTGACCGTTAGTCTGTGGATGGTAGCCGGAGGTCAGACAAGTCTTGGCCCCAAACCTGGGAAACAAACTGGGAGCCACGGTCGGACAGGATGTTTACCGGGATGCCGTGGATTCGGAACACGTGCGTAACCAGGAGACGGGCTGTCCGGAAAGCAGAGGGAAGTGTTTGGAGAGAAACAAGTTGGCAGGCTTTGGAGAATCTGTCAATGATGGTGAAGATGGTGGTCATACCCTGTGACGGTGGTAAGCCGGTAACAAAGTCGATAGCGATGTGGGACCAGGGCCAATGAGGGATCTCAAGAGGTTGAAGTAGTCCAGAGGGAGGTTTATTGACTGATTTACTACGGGAACAGGTGGGGCAGGCTTGAATTAACTCGAGTACGTCCTTATGGAGGCTGGGCCACCAGAAACAGCGAGAGATCTGTGCTATGGTTCGACTGGAACCGGGGTGACAAAACAGGTGAGAGTTGTGAAACCACTGGAGAACACGTGAACGGACTGAGGAGGGGACATACGTGGTTCTTTGCGGTGGAGTTTGTGGATCAGATTCTTGCCGGAGGGCGTTCTGGACAATGCTCTCAATCTCCCAGGTTACCGAACCAACCACACAGTCCGGAGAAATGATGGGCTCTGGTTCTGGGGATGAATCGTCAGGGAAAACTGTCTGTAGAGGGAATCGGTCTTGATGTTCTTAGAACCGGGTCTGTAAGAAATTGAAAAGTTAAAACGAGAAAAGAACAATGACCAATGGGACTGTCTGGGGTTGAGGCGTTTGGCGGGCTTAATGTACTCGAGGTTGCGGTGATCGGTCCAGACCAGCACGGGATGGTTAGCACCCTCCAGCCAATGTCGCCATTCTTCAAGGGCCAATTTAATGGCCAACAACTCACGGTCCCTCACGTCATAATTGCGTTCGGCGGGAGAAAGACGACGGGAGAAAAAGTCACATGGATTGAGCTTGTTGTCCTCCTCTGAACTTTTGGAGAGGACAGCTCCTACCCCCCGATCAGAGGCGTGGACCTCGAGGACAAACTGACGATTGGAGTCTGGCTGAACAAGAACCAGGCCTTGGGCGAACAGGGTCTTGAGTTTGTGAAAATGCTTGGTCTACTTCGGGGGTCCAGGTGAAAGTGCATTTAGTGGAGGTTAATGCGGTTAATGGTGCTGCGGTTTGACTGTAATTTATGATGAATCGTCTGTAGAAATTAGCAAAACCAAGGAAGCGTTGTAACTGACGTCTGGTATCTGGTGTGGGCCAATCGGTGACAGCGAGAACTTTGGGATAAGCTCGTATCTGCCCGCCCTCGAAAATGTAACCTAGAAAAGCTATGGATGGTTTGTGGAATTTGCATTTCTCGGCTTTGACAAAAAGACCGTTCTGGAGGAGGCGTTGGAGGACTTGACGGACGTGTTTCTTATGTTCAGGGAGGTTTTGAGAGATAATAAGGATGTCATCAATGTACACAAAAACGAAAATGTTCAAAAAATCACGGAGGACGTCGTTGATAAGAGACTGGAAAACGGATGGAGCATTACAGAGGCCAAACGGCATGACGAGGTACTCTAATTGTCCTATGGGGGTCTTGAAGGCTGTCTTCCACTCATCTCCCTGGCGTACGCGGACGAGGTGGTAAGCGCTGCGGAGATCCAATTTAGTGAACACAGTGGCTTGATGCAAGGACTCGAAGGTGGCGGTGAAAAGCGGCAAGGGGTATTTATTTTTGATGGTGACGTTGTTCAAACCCCTGTAATCAATGTAAGGCCGGAACAAACCATCCTTCTTGGAAACGAAGAAGAAGCCCGCACCCAGGGGAGACGAGGAGGACCTAATGATGCCAGCGGCGAGGGACTCGTTGATGTAGGTCTTCATCGATTCACGTTCCTCAAGAGAGATGTTAAACAGCCTGCTTGATGGTAACGGGGCTCCGGGCAGAAGATCTATGGCGCAGTCGTATGGTCGATGGGGTGGTAAAGAGCAAACCTTGCTCTTACTGAAAACCTGCTTGAGGTTGAGGTAATCTTCCGGGATGTTGCTGAGGTCCTGGTAATCGATGGAGAGCTCTTCCTGGGGCGGGCTAAGAGGAACGGCAGCCTGGAGACAGGAGGAGAGGCACTTATTCGACCATGAGGTGATGGAGCAGTCTGACCAGTTTATAGAGGGATATTGAGTCTGAAGCCAGTCGAAACCAAGGGTAATGTTGGGTTGTGAGGAGGAAAACACAAAAAAGGATTGATGTTCAGTGTGGTTACCGGTTATGCTTATATCCAGGGGATGAGTAACATGGGTGACCTGTGGTAGAGAATGACCATCTAGAGCTGAGACACGAAGGGGATTATTGAGAGAAAGAACGGGGATCTGAAGCTGTTCAACAAGTGATTGTGCAATGAGAGACTGCTCACATCCGGAATCGATAAGTACAGAGAGTTGGTACTTGCACTGGTTGTGTGTGACAGTGGCAAGGAGGAGAAGACGAGGCTGACTGGATGGGTTGGCCTGGCCCGTCTGTGGCCTCGCGTTCACAGACGGACCCTCTTGGGGAGTTTTTCCTTCCTGAGGGAGGGGAACTTAAGGACTGCCTCAGTAAAGGCACTCCTTAGACTGCATTCTCCTTTGCTGTTCCTCCGGGGTGAGCCTGGTTCGTCCGACCTGCATGGGTTCATGTCCCGGGGGTGACGATGGTGAAGGCTCTGTGGATTTTCTGGATACAGAGGAGGCAGTTAGGGGAGGCGAACAGAATGCGGAAGCCTGACCAACAGATGCCCTATGATGTACCCTCAACCGGTCTCTTTCCTTCAGACAGCCTTCTATGCGGGCATTTCGGGATATAAGTCCCTCTAGAGAGCGTAGCTCATCAAATAGGGCTAATTCATATTGTAAAGCTTCGTTTAAAGCTTCAAAAAACATTCTTTAAGGAACCTAAGTTCCAGTTAAGGCGAGCAGCTAAGGTTCTGAACTCGATTGCAAAGTCGGATATCTTCGTAGAAGCTTGCTTAAGTTTGCGTAACCTTCGACCAAAGACACTGGGTCATTTTCTTGATAAAAAACCTCTCTAAGTTCATCCAGAAACTCGTGGTAAGATAAACTAAACTCAGGAAATCTGTGAAAACGAGTCTTCGCCCATTTTAGCGCTCTACCAGACATTTGACCGATCATAAATGCTATTTTGGCATCATCACTGGGAGAAGACTGTGGTGAATAAGTAAAAACCAAAGAACACTGCAAGATAAGCCCCTCGCAGTAAAGTAAAGACACGTCTATGTGAGCTTTTTGATCCAGACTAAGCTCAATCCATTTACAGTTCTGTAGTCACACGCTCAAGCAAACACTCAACTGCCAGTAACTCAAATTCTGCAAGGTCAGTAGTAGCTGTAAAGTGAGCTGCAGCAGAATTAGCAGCCAAGGAAGCAGAGTATGCGGTGTTATTAGAAGAAGAGAAACAGAAGGAAAGAATTCAACCTTTAGAAGAAAGGCACAGAAAGGAGCTAGAATCTTAAAAACGTGAGTTAGCAAGACTAAAGGCAGAAAATGAGTTAAAGGCTGCACAAGCTAGACTATTGACATATGATCAGGAGATAAAGAGTGAGAACAACGACTTTGGTAAAGACTGTAATAAAGCAGTATTTAGGTCCCTAACAGTAATGTCCCTCCACAATCAGACATTCATTATTTAGCAAAGGCATTACAGGGCAATGTTACCATGAACAGACTTCCAAAGCCAGAGCCATCCACGTTCAAGAATCAAGAATCAAGAATCTGTTTATTTATATAGCGCCAATTTACAATAGGTGTCGTCTCAAGGCACTTCACAAAAAATCAATTAAAATCAAAGATACACTCTAAAAAATCAATTTGAAAAAGTTTCCAATCTAAGGAACCCCAGCAGATTGCATCGAGTCATTGACTTGCAGCATTCACTCCTCTGGAATCAGCAGGCAGAAACAATGGCTTGTGTTGTCGTTGACTTTACAGCAATCCCTCATACTGGGCATGCATGTAGCGACAGTGGAGAGGAAAAACTCCCCTTTAACAGGAAGAAACCTCCAGCAGAACCAGGCTCAGTACAAGCAGCCATCTGCCAC
>JAVLVB010000185.1:1284236-1383298 GCA_032876305.1 Orestias chungarensis
GACTCGAGACACAGGGGAACAGTATCTGACGGGGGAACGCGACTCGACGGAACACCGGGATCCTACAGGTGGGATCGATTTTAGCTCCTGGATCAATCCAAAACATACAAAAAAATACAAAATTTACTTAATAGATAATCAGAGTCCGCATACAAAAAAGTACATCTTAAATAATAGCATATTGTTGTCATGAGCTAAATAAATAAGGAATGACCTCTGACCTCTCCAGAGCAGCTAAGGTCTACCTGTGTGTTTTGTGACCTGAATTTACTTATGTCAGTGTTAGGAATTAGAAGCGTTTAAGAAGGATTCGACTTTTGTTTAATTTTTACAAAAGTGGAAAACAAAGATGTGAAAGTGAGTTTTGTTTCACTTTGTTTCTTTATTCATTTATTTTGTCAGTGAGGGATTCCTGTGTTTCAAGTTTATCGTGTTTTATTTGACTTTTCGAAATCCATTGATTTCCTAAAATCCTGAGATACTTTTATATCCAAAGCGAAAAAATATTTTCCTAAATATTTTGGATAAAGATGTTTTTGGGTAAAGATGAGACCCTCTGTTAAGGTCATGAATGAGCTCTCTGGTTAACTTTGTTAGGTGATCGTGTCTGGGAAGGTCCCACAACGTTATGTTTTCTATCCTGAATTATATGTAAATAATTTGTTTTCACCTTGGTTGTCCTGAATCCAAAGGTTTTGTAGATGGTGTTATAATCTTTTTCATATTAATCGATGTCGGGGAATGTTTCTCTAAATAAATGGAATCGTAATTGTGGAACTGCAATTTGTATTTACTTGGTGACCATAAGGTCACATTCTTTACTGTAGTTAAATATGAGCTTTACAGCCACAAACAATATTCTGCACTGAACAAAAAAACCCAAGCACACGTTAAATCATAATATGAAAATTAACTACAAGCTAGAGTCTAAAGAAACATTTCCTGCTGGTGCAAATTAGTTGATTTCCCCCATATTTTCAACTTTTAACATTGCGGTTTTACAGGTTAACTATTTTTCTTTTAAATCTCGCTCCATTAAGACCATATTAACATAAAAAATTAACTATCTATCTAGTAAAAAAGTTTGATATTTAAATAATTGAACAAGTCGGGTAATTTATTGTGGAATCCTTTAAAGTTCTTCAATAAGCTGAAATGTTAAAATTAAAATTGCCAAAAAAATTAAATTTAATGAAACACAATTGCAAGCATTTTAAAGGCTACAGTTCTTATGAACCTCTCAAACTGAGCCTTTAATTTGGTTCAGGCGATTTTTAATATTTTCGAGCCAGACCTAGTGAAAGTTCCTGGTTCTTCTTTAACAGTATTCTGGGTAAACTTTAACCTCATTGCAAATTTTGCTTTGTCTGATGATCTGTTTGCAGCTGAACACTTTTACAGAATTGATCACAATCATCATAGTGATAAAAAGTCCTGGTCTTTTTTATTTATTTATTTATTTTTGGGACGTTTATTGCTTGTAAACTGTAGCTTCATGTGACTGTAATGTTAAAACTGATTAGTGTAGTCAGACCTTGGTATACAATGCTGTAGTTAAATAACTGTGACAAGGTGAAAACAGACCCTGCAACCATGTTATGTTATCTACCTTAGTGGTAGCTGAAATTAAAAGTTCTCCAGAAAACCCTCATTAGTTCAAATTTCCGTAGTCCAGCTACATTTAATATTTGAAAGTCTTTGGTGGTTAAATTTCCCACCTTTACCTTCACTGCCTTCTGCCCAAGTGTTGCTGATGAAGTGTCGAATCGAAACAACTTATTTTCATGTTTTAAGGGAAAAGGAGGAAAATGGGCGTTTGTGTGAGCTAGAGCGTAGAACTGGGATGCATAGAATGTGTGTGCCAGACGATGTCATTATCTGTTTGCTTTACCAGCAGTGAGTAGAGTAAACACTTGTGTATTAATTAGAGGAAAGGAAGTATCTGCACCCTCTCTGGTGTTAATATAATCACTTATAATATTGATCTGCAGCAAAATAAATTAATAGACTGTAAGCTTTATCATTCAAATAAAACCCTCCATATCTACACATGACTGTAATAGAACCATTAGAAAGCGTGAACCTCCATAAGGCAGTCACCCCAGTTTAACACCTGTTTTTCACCTGTTATCAATTCAGAAAATATTTGTATTATTTATATCTTTCTGTTCAACATATAATTGAAAAGTGGAGTTGAAGTTACGTTTTGAACGATATTTAGTCAGCTTGGTTATAACTTTCGTAAAACTGGCACCAAGAAAAATAAAACTTTTTTGATCCTGTAGCTTCTGTTGAAGGAGGAAGGCTCGGGCTTGTTTGGAGAAAAGTATGTTTTTCTTAATTGCAACATATTATTGTAATTAAAACCATATTCTAACCAATAACTAGTTTTTGAAATGCGTTGTGAAATGCGTCATACCGTTTATGGAGGTGTGTACCTTTGATTCAGTCATGTAATTATTCTGTTATAACCAGTTATCTGTAGGTTGCCTTTCTGTGATTTCATTTTCCTCTCAATTTGATGTGGATACAAATGATTCTTGCTGTTGAAGTAATAACAACAATAATTTAATACTAAAATTTTATTTTTAAATGTTTAAGAGTCTAGCAAACAGATATTTTATAGTGTGAACATGAATGTGGTCTATTCAGATTTGTTTTCTGATTAATCACCTACAGCAGGATAGATTGCTGCTTGTTTCTGCTTCAGCCTGGCTTCACAGTAATAAACTTTATTATTAACACAGTAGCCTCATTGAAGTAGCTGAGGGGCACGTGCTGGTTTGTTTTGGTGCATCAGTAGACGACCGAGCCACCAGTTTACTGCTTTTGTGCCACAGTAAAGCCGGAGCTTTGCAGGTTCGGGTCTTGCGTCCTTGGAAGTGTGTCTAGATGGGGAAGCTTGGACCGTATTTTCATACATAACAAGATACTGTCAGCTTATGTCAACTGGTTGGTTTACTTCGCATCTCTCTTTACTGGCCTTTTTTAAAGTAGATCTCTAAAGTGTGTGTTTTAGCATTAGCACAGCTAGCACGTGGTATCCTCCAGCACTTCCTCTCCATTTTACCTCCGAACATCACTGTGTTTGTTGGGCAGAGAGCGTCGCAAGTGTTTTGGAGGTTCTCGTCTAGTTGAAAGACTTCCAGCAGCAGCTAGGTGTTTTTCTTTTGCGTTAAGTAAATGTCACAATTTGGTTAAATGTGTACGGGTCCGTTGGGATTTATTTTTAAGGCAAATGTGAATCAGTAACATTGTAGTATCAGTATTCTAAAAATCGGTTTATCTATCAACATCCGAGATTCACCAAACCGTAAATCGATAAGCGCAGTCATCGGCTGCGTGAAGGGATTGTAAGGTAGAACTGGGTGGCGTGGAACCATGTGGGGAAACAGGTAAGTCTGCTACACTGTGAAACACAAATCAGAGTTTGTTGGGTGGGGCGTTACTGAAATGCCAGCACAAAAAGATTTGTATTTTTGTACAAAGACGATGCTGTTGATTAAAAAAAAGTGTGTGTGTGAATGAGAGACACATAGTGTGTGAGACACATAGTGTGTGAGACACAGACATAGTACAGATGGGTAGGTCAGGCTTCCTGCCAGCTACATACAGAGTCTCAGGTGACAAGACGAGCTAATACCGGTGGTGGTGACCGAGCTGAGTCCGCTCCAAGCGACTGTCTCATCCGAGTTTGAGATCATTCAATTCCTGCTCTGCTTGCAGTGACCGGATTTATTCACACAAACTAGCAGGTTTAGAGTACTGCAGGCTCAGCAGATCAAAGTATATGGTTTAATTTTAAAGTAGATTTAACTCATGAGATTAACCTTTTTTTCTTTTTTTTTTTAAAGGTAAAAGATCAGTAAAAATGCAATTGAACAGATAATCTTTAAATCATGTAGGCCATAACAATAGGAGGTAAAAGAGAATGCAAATTCTTCTACTAGGGAATCTTGATGTTGAGATACACACGCATATGTTTCATTGGAGTCATCCGACTTTGCACTCCAACGGTTGTGACACGACAACACTAGGAGTGTTGCAGCTTTTTGATGAATCATGCATGAATAATGAAAGAAATGGGTTTTGGTATGCAAACACAAGGGACATGTTTTACAGGTCTGTGGAGTTTCTACCTAATTATGCCTTTGGATGCCATATGGGCGTGTGCATCACGTTCGTTTTTTTTTTTCACCTTTATAATATAATGCCACCAATTAATATGTTACGTGGCGCGTGGGACTCCCATGTTTGGTAGAAATTATGTTAAGGAATTTTCAGACTCTGTGGGATGGCCGGAGAGGTTTGGAGGAACATGCTGTCTAGTATGATGCATGGAATGCCAGAGTTCTCGGGGTCGTGGGAAGTCCTTTTGTGTGAGAGAAGAACTCTTCTCCTCTGTGTTTCGTACTTTGAGCTCTCTAGACCTCCTCGTAACCCAGGCTTCCGGGAGCACCTCCCCACATAGTTTCCGCTTCTTCAGCAGAGTGTGCTGTGCTTTTCACTCTTTCTAGCTGCCTAACCGCCTCCCTGCGCAGATTTTATGTTTATGCGGTAAAGACTTTATGTTTAAATGCAAAAATTATTGAAGCTCTGCTGAAAATAAATTTAAAAAATAAAACACAGGAGTCTATCTTATCACTTTTCTGTTTAAATTTACAAATTAATTCTTGAGAAACTCACACATATTTAAGCTATTGTCGGGGATCATCTGCAAATGTCGTGACAGAGAGCAAATTAATTTGTTTAATCAGAGGAGTAGATGAGAACCATGTTTTATAAACAAACATTTAGTTATATTAGTATTAAGAGGAGCATGATGTCCCCTGATTGGACCTTTTTTTTTTTCAGATAAAAGCTCATGTCTGCAGTATTTGCATTAGGTTTCAGTTTAGAATCTGACCAAAGAACAGGAAGCAGCTTTATTAAATTAAATTGACTGGACTTTAAGTTAAACGAAAAAGATCCACGGAATTATAACAAAGTGGAAAAGAAACAGAAACCAATTGAGCAACAATTTATTTTATCCCTATTTTAGTTGTGATATCGCTATAATGATAATAATAATATCCAAAGGCTGAACAAGACTTTTTGCTGTTGTTTTTAGCTAAAATTGGCTTGAATATTTGTAAATATGATCATGCATTTACAGATATAACCATGCCTTACATTTAGAAACTATATGTATTTTAATTTACAGTGCATATTTCATAGATTTTTATTTTTACTGATTATTGTCTGCTTAAACATAAAAAGACAGTTTTCACTGGGTTGTCTATGTCAGTTTAAACAGAGGTGCCAAAACTGTAGTAGAAGCTAGAAGAGATGCTGAACTAGACCAAAAATTATTATTTTTTGTAGATCTGTAGGGTGCTCATGTAACATGTTTCAATAATGATAATAATAATGAAAAAGCTAATTATTAGTATGTAGTAACATATTTTAAGGGGTTAAAGACAATTACCTGTCCTAATTATTTTCATTGTTCCTTTTCTTTTCTATGTATCCTGGATCTACCAAACTCCACTGCTTCCTTGGTTACCATCAATCTGGTTTCCAACCCAGCTGTAAGTACTTTGTTCTTCTTATGTTAAGAAAGTTAAAGGTTAGATGTCTCAAAACTGCTAAAGTCTCAATATATAATGCTGGACGGAAAAGTATACATGGTTCAAATGTTGGTTTGTTGATATCTTGACATTAAGCAGCATCATGATGAATAAGGAACCTTACCAATAGGACTGGAACAATTGTGGGGAAGTTTAAAGCAGGCCTAGGTTCCAAAACAATATTGAAATTTGAACATGGAGAGAACATGCTCACCTACTAAGGCATGGACGTCCACCTACACTGACAGGCTGAGAAAGGAGAGGATTAATCAGAGAAGAAGACGGTGCATGACAAAAACCGTCTGGTCCCCGAATGTCAGCAAACAAGTTATCTCGTTTAAGGAGACAAAAATCAAACATTTGGCCAAAATTCAAAGCTCTGTGTTGGAAAACCAACCATATTTATTTCCTTAAACTCACTATCAACGTTGTGAAATATGGGGATGGAAGCATCATGGTTGGGGGAGAAACAACAAAGCTGAGTAGCTTTCTACTGTATGTTTTTAATGATTGGACCAAGTTAGTTTCAGAGGCGATTAACTAAAAGTTCGGATCAACATAGTGGTGATTTAAGTAAAGGAACAGTAGGATGAGGCTGAGACAGATCTGAGAGAAGTGAAGCAGGACACCCAGATAACAAGGACAGAGGTTAGAAATGAACTTTAACTTAACAAAGATTAAAAAAAGTTATCCTAGCCTCTGTGAGCAACCAGTGAAGCTATCGAGAAACCAAAAAGAGGATAATTGCGAAAGCTCACATGTTCCAAAGTTCAGACTCAAACCCAGCTGAAGTCTGTGAGAAGGACTTTGAAGATGGACCTTTTCAGACTCTTCCAATCTGAAATTGCAGTATTTTGCAAAATGAAAGAGCAAAAGTTTAAGTTTCCCAATTAACTAGCAAAAAAATAACCAACCTCAAACCCTCTCAGCTTAAATGTTTGCAGAAACCGATCGAAAAATATTGACAGAGACCAAAATAGAAAATCACAGCACTTGCTTTAGTTATAAACTTTCTATTTTCCTTACAGTTTTCAATTAATTTCAGCTTGTTTGGTCTAAGAATGGCTCTTTTACAGTCCACTCAAGTCAAGTGTCATTTGTGTAAAGAGTTCTCTTAGATTATTTATCTAATTTGTTGCATTGTAGTATCTCACTTTGTATAAAAAAGTACACATTTTCCGTAAATTCAATCTGCAGCAACAGAAGAATTTGGAAGGTTACGTGGGCTTTGCAAATCTCCCCAATCAAGTTTACAGAAAGTCTGTGAAGAGGGGGTTTGAGTTCACCCTCATGGTTGTGGGTAAGTACATCTTTTTTTTTGCCTGTATTTGGTTGTCTACATGTCTCTGAATGCACACTTGGACTGATTAGTGGTATGTCTGCAATAAAGCTTAGATTTATCGTTGACATGATGCATGATATTTAAAAACTGTTCAATGTCATTAAACAACACTAAGACAGGCAGTGAGCCCCTTCTCCAACGGGCTTTGTAGATTTGTTCCTCCGCAATCTACCAGAGTTCAAAACTATGTGGTGAACCTTGATCTTCATCAACATTCTAACTCATCTGTGTCTTTATGGACCTTAGTGAGTCCTGCTGGAACAGGAAGGGGTCATCCCTAAACTGCTCCCACTAAGTTCCACTGGAGTGAGAGAAAAATTAATTCATATTGGTTAATAAAATAGTCTGGGTTTACTTATTGAACTGATACTGATATGAGTTACCAACACCTAGAATAATACTGATATGTGGTGCATCCCTAGAAGCCACACAGTGTAACACTTTACACAACACTTTACACAACGTAGTCAAGTTAGTCCTCCCATAGTAACCGCCAAGCATACAGTAGTCTATTGAATTTGCAGATATAAAAAGCTAATATGATTCAGTTCTCCAGTAATACTTCTCCTCTGATATACAGTCCAGTAGTTGTTTTAGTGCAATAAAGAGGCAATGTGCAATTATTTTGTTCTGCAAAAAATAATTTTTTGAGTTCTTGACTTTTTATTTTATGTTGTATATATTGTACTTTTTATTTTATATATCTTTGTACTGAGTGCCTCACTATCCTTTTGCTGTAACCCGTAGGGTTTCCTCACTGTGGGACTAATAAAGGATTATCTTATCTTTTTTACACCACTGAATCGGAAGCTTTGTGTTGGACACTGAAGCTGCTCAGTCATTGAAACCTTTTCCAAGAATCACTTTTAACTATGCGTATTTTAGACTGCATGATGATTGTAGGACCGTGGCAAGTGTTTCTGCCAATTTTGCAAACCTATCTATGTGCCTCAGTATACATTGATCCATGGTTGGGTTACTGTTTCAAATTACTTTCATTGATTTATAATATAACTAAAAGCTAAATGTGGGATATTTATTAACGAGGAGACTGTTGTATACTCGACTAATTCAAACAAAGTGCAGTCGGGTGGAATATTTAGATGAACTTTAGTAAATAAAAGGTTAAATGAATCATATATAATGATACACGACAGAGTGTAGGAACTTAGCTAACATAACTCTTTCTCAAACAAAAAGACCCAAAGAAGAAAACCCTCCAAATTGTTCTTCTTCTACTAGTTCTAAAGCATCATGGGATATAGAGTCCATTCTGTTAAAGGTCCACAAATAGTCCGTGTTGAACCAGGTACTATAAAATGCTAACTAGATTTATGAAATAACTGCAACTCAGATAGTTACTTATTAAATTATAATATCCCAAATAATAAGTCCTAAAGAAAATCCTGGTTAAACCCAAAACAAATTCTCAAGAGTGACTTACACAGCAGACTTATTGTTAAGGTAACCACTCATCATGGTACTGTGCTTCACTAAGCTCCTGAGTGTCCCAATCTTTCAGGGATGTTGGTAGAAGAAGTTTGCTGGCCTAGTGGCTAGGTTTTAAACACCTGTGACTGGACAGGTGAAGGTGCAGAGGGTTCATTTACAATTTTCTTGAAACTTTGTAGGTGAAAGGAAAGGGAACGACCATCACAAAAACGCTCCCAGCCATAGTTATCTTTCTGTTCCGACGTGTCTGTGTACTTTTTTTTACTTGTCTGTTGTGACCAGTTTTTTACCTATATGAGTTTATATCTATACCTGGGATGGTATAGATTAAAAGGCTGTTTTTGGGTTGGGGGTTAAGTGTACCGCTATTGTGTGAATTGAGTTGGGGTTAGATTTAGGGTCAGGTGTAGGCTATAGAAATTCACAAAAAATGAATTGAAATCAATGGAAAGACCTCACGAGGATAGCGAAACATAACGTTTGTGTGTGTGTGTGTCGATGGAGATTCTGTCTCACTTAAATCATGTGGAGGGAGGAGATTTCCTGTCATTCCATTCATGCTCTCAAAGTCAAAGACTGGTCATCTAACCCACCAGGAGGTCCTTCAGTGTAGCCTTTCCATTCTCTGCTGTTGGATGCAGCTACCTGAACAGGAAACAGAGCTGAATGGCCACATGATGTCACATCCTGTGCTAAAGACCCATGACTTGCCTTGAGGGTACAGAAACTGATGTGAGCGGAACTCATCCCTCCGTGTTTTAATATGTAATCCTGCTCCCAGAAGGGGAGATTGTTACGTGATTGGACCAGCAGAGTTATTAGCAAAGACGCATTCCTGCCAGAAATATTAAAGGTTTCACCATTAAACTCAGTCTGTACCTTTACCATTGATGTGAATAGTCTTCATTAGGGTTCTGACCTTTGCTCTCCTGATTAAGGTTGACAATAATTATAATGCAGGTGTTGTTCTTCTGGTTTTAGTGAACTAACAAAGCTGTTTACTCCCTATATTTTCATATGTTCATAAGTTTTTCATAAGTTTTTGCTCTTAAACATAATAAAGTCACACAGGTAACCATTACAAAATTGCTACAGATTCCTTTTGCTCCAGAATCCTTTTTACAAAGCCGTGAGGTGTCCTTCTCTTTATCAGTGCTGGTGCATGGGGGGAGCAACCGCATGTAAGTGGGACCGTCATTTGTTAGTCAAAGTCAATGTTCGACAGTGATTTCCATGTTGGCAGAGTCTGACCTAGATGTTTGGCGGTGCAACTGATACAGATTTCAACCAGCATCTTTTGGAATTGGCATGCATTCTGTGTATTCTTTTCTTGGTTTTTTTATATTTGCAAAGTCTCGTTTAAAAAATCATTTTGGGAAAGAAGGCAGGTGAAAGAGTTAAACACTGAAAAGTTTCCTTTCATTCAACAAAATAGTATAATTTACATCAATTGCATGATTGATGTAATTTAATGGGAGGCCTAGAAAAGGAATTAATCAATGCCATCTCTCCCTCCCATGAGTCAGTATTTTCCTACTTTTACTCCACCATCCTGCTGAGTACAAATGCTGCTTTTGGATAAACCTATGGGGTTTACACAGCTGATGGAAATTTACTTTAAAGGAAGCAAGCAGACGGCCAAATGAGCGTCTGCTGTGCGGGCAGCTCTCTTTGCCTGGTCACCTCCAGGAGAAAGGAGAGTCTACAATGTTCCTTTTATTTATTTTTTTAATGGTAAAAGGAACAGCTATAATTGTATAAATAAAGACAAAAAAAAGGGTCACATGTGGGTCTGTAGATTAAATCTACTTTAAATGTTTTAAATTATCAGCTAAAGGTTACATTATGTAAAACCATTTTTGATTATGGAAAAAATATTATTAGCTATTCTAACTAAACTGGCCCTAAAGAAAAAAGAATGACCATAAAGCCATTAATCAATTGATTAACATCTTTTTGGGTTTAAGTTGAGCAGCCAGAGTTTGGTCCTTAAAGAGACAACTAGAAAACATTTTGAAAGGGAATAGTGGTGAACCTTCCCAGGAGTAATAAAAAATGTCCAAGAGCTCATTAACAGCTCATCCACTACATACCACATTTCTCTCAGATATGGTCAGTTTGTGATTCAAAAATAGAAATCCGTTATCTGATTCCTATAGTTCCAAGGCCAGAGGCACTGACCAACATTTGACGTGTAACATGCATATTTTAGGATTGGAAGAGAAGACTAGAGTACCTAGGGTGAACGTATGCATGCACGCACAGGGAGGTTCAGCTTATTTCATGCAAATGGATCTCAAGCTGGGATGTTAACCAAGGTTCTTCTGGCGGCAAGTAAGAATATCAGGGGCTTATTGTTGTAAGGTTAAGATGGCTGAAAATAAATGTGTTTAAAATCAACTTTTAAAGAGATGCCTAGACGTAGGACCCTACTATAAAAAAAAGTATATTATATGGTTATTGTGAGTGATTTTAACATTTCCAGAGAAAAATATAAAAATTGTTGGAGAATTGTTAATGTCAGTATAACATAATACAAATTTCACTTTAATAAAAGTTTTGTAGCTTGCATGGCAGTAATGATACAACGGACAGTGGAGGACTACATTTATGCCAAAAACCAAGGAAAAAACTGATATTTACTGTGATTAAAAAAAACATTTACATCTGAACTAACACATTCTCTGACATAGCAAACTCACAGAAGTCCTTGTCGTTATCAGTAGAAACTATCCAGATGCAGATCCAAATTTTCCACAGCTCGAAAGGAAGATCCAGGATGTTTTCCTGAAGTTTCTAGGCACAGACTAAACACGGTCCTGTTGGCGCTATATCCCTGGGTATCGTTCCAATCCTGCAAGAGCCTGCATCTCCCACTTACACTTTGAAATATATCTGGAGGAAATTCTCAAAAATGCACTACCTTTAATCTTGGGAGTGTCTCTGGCATTTTTGTAGTAGTAATATGTAGAAATATGACTGTATAATCTTAGAGTGCATTTAAATTTTAATGCTGTACATTTTTGCTTAGTTATGACTTTCCAACATCAGACAAATTTTATGTTTTCTCTTCTAAATAATCTAGTCTTACTTTTTTCCCCTTTCATCTACAGTGTCCCCGACGTGCCATCGTACTATGATCAGAATGTCTTTCAAGTTTACATTTCTTGTGAGAGTCAAACTTATTTTAAGGCTTTTGGTTGATTGGCCGCCATCTGTAATTTCTGATGCTGTTCTGCTGTAAGATAAATGTGAAGGGCAGAGGCCCTTCTTGGAAAACATTTCTTACTCTAACATGTTAGAGAGATTGCTTTGTTGTTGTTTGTATTCATTTTCACATCTTCACTGTTTATTGGCTGTTGATTGGTTGAGCAGTTGGCTCACAGAGAGCATTTTTCAGCAGCTTCTTTATCCCCCGCTCTCAACCCGGGACGGTTCACCACAGTCATGCTTTCCATGTTTTATGTGCCACGGTTTATCACCACAGCCACTCCACGGATAGTGCGCCAAACCGTTGTATTCTTTGATTCAGCAGAGCTAAAGCTGACGATAAATTTTTGTGTTTTTGGCTGTGGTGTCCAGAGGCTGAGGAGGAAATAAGCCGAGTCCATACTTTCATGTATAAGAACCTTGTAACAAAATTTGCAGGCCAGTGATAGAAGAGGACTGAACGTTTGCTGCTTTGTATTTAACATTACAAATATAGTCACTCACCAATCCACATTCAGTCCTCTAAAGTCTGCTTAAATAATATTAATAAGATCGATATTGGAATCGGTCTGATATTTTTCAGTCTCTTAATATTTTTCAATCAACGCAACAGATTCTGGGATTTCCTCTTTCCTGGTCTTCCCTCTCCCTCAGATTGTGTGACTAGATTGCTGAAATGCATACAGGAAAATAATGTGGGAACAGAAAGATCTTCCACCCTCTGTTTTTCCCCGCTTAATGCTGTCAGTTGCTTATTTAAAAAAAAAAAAAAAAAGGAGTGTGGGAGTGGGAGTCCATTTCCTGTGTGAATGTAAAACATGTGAAGAATGTCTGGCAGCAGAAGACTAGAGATGATAAATATCTGCACATTGTCTCATGCTGCTCCTCAGCTTGGCATTAGAAAGAAGATTAGCTTGAACTACATTCTTACAGTTACTCCCAACCAATCATTGTGTCCCTGTTCCCTGTCTTGCAGGAGAATCTGGACTGGGGAAATCTACGCTCATCAACTCGCTCTTTCTCACAGACCTGTACTCCCCAGAATATCCCGGTCCGTCCCACAGGATCAAAAAAACCGTGCAGGTAGATCTCGTCTGGTGTTCCACTCGCCACGCTGTCTTTATTTCACCCAGTAGCAAAAAACACTCCGTGTGGATATATACCCTGCTGAGAATAACACATTGTTTTAGTTGTACCCTATGCCGTGATTCCTCAGTAAAGACACTGTCTGGTTAAATTATCCGATCTGGTTGCTACAGTAACAGAGCTGCACTTTTGGCTGACCAACACCAGATAAGAATTAAAAAATTGTATTTATAGCAAAAGGTTACATTGAGGTAATGTCTACGAGGAATACTTTTATTGTATGATTTTTCTAACATCTAGCAGTCCTACTATAATAAATAAGATTATTATATGCATTAAGGTTTAAATACAGGCTACAACTTGTCAGTGCAGTTTTTTTGCACAATGAACTTATTGATTTTTGTAAAATTTATCATGACACTTTCCCATCAAATGGACTCAAACAAATTTATGAGCAAAATCCGCTACAAAAGAACTGCAATATTAAAAGGTCTTTTGAGCTGTTGCCATGAAGAAAGAAGAGAAGGTTGGTGTAATCTGCCTAATTATTTTCAGGGCCTCAGACCACAACCACTTAATTGCATTTTTGGCTATGATCAAAGTCTAAGCCTTCTAACTAAATAGATCCAGATGTGTTGTTTGAATTGCTAAATTTAAGCGCTGCTTATGTCTTCTGGTAGTGAGTTGAATTAAATCTGCAGTTACAACAAAATGTTTTATGAGAGAGAAAAAAAGTTTGCTATTAAATTAAAAGATAACTGTTGCTCTTAGTTTTTATCTAATCTTTTATTCATATTGTTGAATCTTACTTGTAGAGGACGGTTTTTCTCATAATACTCATTCTTTCTTTTCTACTCTTTAAGGAGCAAGAGATATTAAAAAGCAGATATTAGTTTATCTGATTCTGGAACCTGCATGCCTTGGC
Source organism: Orestias chungarensis (assembly GCA_032876305.1). Lineage (NCBI taxonomy): Eukaryota > Metazoa > Chordata > Actinopteri > Cyprinodontiformes > Cyprinodontidae > Orestias > Orestias chungarensis. The sequence continues at coordinate 1,297,861 of JAVLVB010000185.1, forward strand.
CTACTCACTTGTAATGCTTCTGATTGGAGCTGCACTGGGTGCTGATGTTTGAAAACTCCCACTGTTTGATCCATTTGAGCATTGATGGATTAAAAAAGAATCAAATCAGTTACTTTGTTTGGTTCAGTAATAAAAATCAGACTTTTTTTATGTTGTGAACAACAACCTGTCTTCTTTCAAATTGTGTTCATAAAACAGATTCTACGTAAAACATTTATGGGAAATTGTAATTGGTGATTACTAATTATTTAATTAGTGATACAGTGTAACAGGATTTTAATGTTATAACTAAATTCTTCAGTTTAAACAAGCACTCTATAACAGATGGTTTTGATAAATATTCAGCTAAGTACTTTCTGTAATTGAACCAATTACACCCAACCGCCCAAGTATTTCCTGAGTCCTGATTAAATATCCTTAAACCGTGTTAGCCTTCATTGGGCTCCAGGCTCCTGCGGAGGTTGTGTGCACATGACGTAGTGTTTGCTAAGTCTGCTGTGTCCTTTCCTGAACTGGATCCCATGTAGACTGCCGATAAATGGCTTTCTCTTTAATATTCTTTTCAGAACGCCTATGAAAGCAACATTTTCTCCTTGTATTTTGATAAACACCCTAAAAAATATCTTCATAACTCAAAGTTAGACAAAAAAAATAAAAATAAAATAATCCCACTTTTGAGACTATCCAACTTTCTCTGGTATATTTAAAAAAATAAAAATGCTGAGATTATCCTTAGCTAGTAAAATAAAGGAAGCAACAGAACTAACAAAAATGCAACTGTTTCAGTTTTCTGTTGCCATCATGTTCTAAATGTCAGAGACCCAAGATTTTAACCAAATCTTTAGTCGTTGCTTCTGCTAAACCTGATATCAAATAAGAATTCGCTTTTGTAAATATGAATACTTTCTCTGCTTTTTATTACCATTTAAATGTTTTTTTTTTGTAGTTTGGAATCATAAAAGTAAATCTTAGTGATCAAATGGAGGGGGGGGGGTCTCTGTTCCTACTGATTCTCTACTGTGTTCTAAATCGTAAATACTGGCAGCATGCTGAAGGTCTTCCTCCTTGACCCACTGTTGCTTTCAATTTGTTAATCTGCCCTGTTTACCCCATGTGCTTTCAAATTAGATTTCAGTTGTGTGTGTGTGTGTTGGGGGGGGGGGGGGGGTTGTTTTTGCTGTGTGTTTTCCCACATACTTTATACTTCAGGAATCATCCCTTGCTTCAGGTTTAAATAAAGCTTCAGTGTTGATAACTGTACTGATTTAAACGATTAACACAGAGAACAGACGGCTCTCGTTTTAACTCCCCAGGAACAATAAATCAATTGCTTTAAAACATTTGCGGTTACTTTATTTGCGAAGGCTGCCAGAGAATGTGATGAAACTCTAAGGAATGTATTTTGTTATATAATCCGGTTCAATATGGTCGGGTGAGAAATCCTTGTGGATGTCTTTGTTGTTCCTGGCTATTTAGAGTAGATGAGGTTGGGTCTTGGTGATCAGCCAACAAGCTGGCATGTGGGATGAGCCCATTCTTGTCATGCTGCTGCACAAACGGGTTCAGAAACTGGTTAAGAATTAGGCTCCACTTTAATAACTGCCACAATAGATACTGGGTTTATATTGCCGCTTACAAGATCAGTTTCTTGTACTTGATCCCTGTTATTATGGGAATTTCGTCTTGTCCCCCAGCTTGATTTGCCAGTGTAAAGAAAAGCTTAAAAGTTTGACTTTGACTGAATCATTTAAACTGACTGAATCTGTATACTAAAACAAATTATCTAAAATCACATCAAAATATTCCTCTGTTAGCTTGTTGGAAGTCATTTGTGTAAAGTGTTACGAGACAGTAATGTAAACTGCCATGATACATCCTACCGCTGCTAGAAAACAACAAAGGACATTTTGATTTCCTTTTTTAATCTAATCAGTGTTCTTACGACTGTATCATAGAAGATACAAGGGGCATCATGAAGAATTTCTATTATTCTTTTTTTATTTATTTATTTTATTTAGCAATTAGCATGACTAGCATTTGAAAAATACCAGTTTGTGTGTTTTCCCGATAATATGTGACAATCTTACTTCTGTTCTGAGATTTCCAAAAGCATTCAATGTCAATGAAGTTGACAACTTAAATCATAAGGCAGAGCAATATTGCAGAACTTTATTGCCTTCCTGTTATCTGATCTCTCTTTCACCTAATGAACAGCAGACATGGTTAGATGTTAGAGATTAGTTTCCTTCAAAATAACTTGTCAAATTTTTTGACTTGATATTTGAACATCTTAATTATTCTGAAACGTTTGAGTCCTCATGGCATAGTAAAATGTTCTTGTTCTAAGAGGCCCAAAACTAAGAATTTATTTGATTTTTCTTGCTTGCCAAATGGTTGACCACGCAGGAATACCCAGAACCTCTCAAGTGCATAGCAATTGGAAGCTGACCAATAAAGGAAACCTGAGTCCTTAAAACTAATCTCTAGTAAGACTTTGGCTACATTAACACTTTCTTTGGTTGTTCATACTACTAATTAAATACAACCGCCGTCAGATCTCTGTGTAAACAGTATGTGACCTCAAACCGACCCACAATCATGGAAGAAAATCGTAGACGTCGCACAGTAGCGTAATGTTTGCAGTATGTTGGTGACAATGTACACCGCTGTCTGGAGATGAATTTCAAAGTTTTTGAGCAATGGGAGCCGACCGTATTGTCACAAGATCAGAACAAGATAAGGGAAGATACGGAAGAAAGAAAGCTGGCTCAGCACAGCTTATTCAGACACTGTTTAGGTCCAAATTAATCACCTTTGGTTTCTTCTGCTGCACAATTATGATACATGTCTAGAGTCAATGACGTGAAAGTTGGATTAAATGCAACATGAGTGTTCCGACTGCAGACACTTTATAAACTATCAGATAAATATCCAATTTAGTACCAAGCATGGAAATAGCATAACTCAGATTTTTAGGGGGTTGAACAGATCATAATTTTGCTGTTCTCAATGTCATTTAAAAAGGTGGATGTGGAAGTGCAAAGGGAGCAATGGGATCTAAAAAGGACCTTTAGAACAATTGCAGCTGCTTTGTGTTACCAGTGGATGATAAGCCAGACTGGTGTGGAAAATAAAGTGTAGTGTAATTTAACAACCAAGTTTCTATATTATTTTGCTTTTATCTTAATAATATTTTATGATGACCCAATATTCATGTGTTTGGGACATATGGTACATTAGTGATATTACTAACTCACTGTCCTTATACCAGATCATTCAAAATAATATAAAACTCCCTAAAAAAATACTTGTCAAATGTACAACATGATGGGTGGAGTTCTCGTCAAAGTAAATGCAACTTCTAACAGGCTTCTTGTTTCATCTTGTTTCAGCTTTGTTGAATCCCATATAAATTGAATGAAGAAAATGTCTTTGTATAATTTTATGAGCCAGCCAATTTGTATTTATTCACATCATGATGTTATTATTAACTTCTAATCAGGAAGGCTTTAAATAATACTTTAGATTACATCAGAGTATTTCACGTTTAACTTAATCTTAGTGCAGTCAAAGTACAAGAGCTGCATTACATGTATTCTTAGAAAGGAAGTTTTGTGGGTTATTTTGCTTCAAAGCGCACGCTGTACGCTCAACGGAATAGTTTTTGAATGCTGTGGTTCTGTCAGACACTGCGGCCGTTATTCTCCCCATTAATGCACGTCAGTGAGAATGCGTACCTAGTTTTCAGCTTTTTCCCATGAGCTCACTGTTTTTATTAGGCGTGTCTGGCTTGAGTCACCCCTGTTGCACAGTGGATGGTGGTGTGCTTCAAGCTGTCTCCTCAATAATCCCATATGTTTATGCAAAGCTTTCTAATCGTCTATCTCAGACATGCTAAACCTGATCTATAAATATGTTTGTTTTTAAAATTAATGAAACTATGTGTTTCCCAATTTTGGAGACGTTTGTCCAATTAAAGATCAGTAATGGATTTCAGCCTTTTACAAATGTCAATAAGTGTAGCTGGAGGTTATGGGGAAATACAGCAGCAGGGAAAATGCAGAAATTTCTCAGAAATTTTTTGAAAGTAATACAGTAACGTAACTAATGGGGTTCCAGTTACCATTGTGATTTAACCAATCAGATGCTTAAAATGGTAACATTTCAATATCTGGACAGTTTTTAAGGTTTTTTGGTCATACTGGGTATAAACCTCAGACTTTAAAAAAGTTAATTAGAGCTTTTCTTTTGACATTAAAAATTTTTTTATTTTCATTATCTTATCTGACCTAAATTCTCTTTTGGACCTTTTCTGACCTGACTGTCTGTTGTCTCTATCCTATAAGTCTGCGTAGGTTACTGTTTAAAAGTACTACTAGTAGTAGAAGGCGAGGTCACCTTCAGATCTGCTGATTTAGTTAAAGTGATCTTCTGATAATGGGTAGTGTCTCGACCCCTGCTGCTTGTCAACCCCAGACCCTCTGGCCTTATTGATGTTTGTTCACTTGGTTCTTCTCATCTGTTCTCGCTTCTTACATTATGGGTTCATAGATTGGTTTCTAGAAACATAAATGTAGAAACTGGTCCATATTTAAAGTTCATTGGATATATTAGGGTCTTCTTCCCTGTGTTTTTGAATTAGATTTCTTTTTTTAAACACAAACCATATTTTCTTCATTCATTCTCGTTGATCACAGGTGGAGCAGTCCAAGGTCATAATGCAGGAAGGAGGAGTTCACCTTCAGCTCACCATTGTCGACACGCCTGGATTTGGAGATGCCGTGGACAACAGTAACTGGTGAGCTTATCCATCTGTTACAGTTGACTATATATAGTTCTATGTTTGTGGTTCCCAATTAGCCTGGTTGTGCTACACATGTTGTCGTTTTGATTGCTAGTTTCCACTGTCACCACATGCTTGCTCAGACGCTACCTTGTGAAGTAGTCTGGGCATTTCTGCGATGATCAAAGATTTGGACATCTTACAGAGTTCTGTTCAATCCATGTTCAGCTGCAAAGGTCCACTGGAATCTGTCAGAATGAAAACTAATTATGGTTTAGTCAAAAATTTGACATTCACAGATTCACAGTCAAGAGGAACACTATTGGGAAAACATAAACTTAAACCACAGCATGTGGAAGACATTCCTCTGTAGGATAGGAGCTAAACTCTTTCTGGTTTACAGGCGAAGTTCTCAGTTTGGTGAAAAACACTACATATAACTCGGAGTAAATAAGCCCATGGTGAAACATGTTGTTGGAGGTAGCAAAGCTCTTCTTCAGCAAGGTCTGGGAAGCTGGTCAGAGTTTATGGAAGATTGGCTGACACTAAATATCAAGCAACGTTAGGGGAGGAAAACATTTTTAGTTTAGCCAGACAAGAAGCTTCACCTTCCAGAATCACAATCATTAAACACACCACCAGAACTAAATTCAAATATTATATAGAAAATAATTTTCATGTATTACAATGACACAGTCTAAATGCAAATGTGGTGTTCAAAGCTTGTTAAGATATAACAGATATAACGGATAGTTCTGAGTCGCATAGGCTCAGTAGAATGCACTCCACAGTTTTCAGATTTTAATTTGTAAAAAAGTTTGGAAACCATGTAATATTTCACCTTTCTGCACATAACATGCCAACAAAATGAGTTTGCAAATGACATCATGTACAAAAGTTCAAGCAGATTAAAGAGTTTTATAAAGAAATAAATGCGTTCTTGCATCAGATGTGTAGTAATTCAACATTACAATGATGATGTCAAATTCTTTTTCTTCTTTTAATCTGTAGAAGGGAAAAATCTGTTTAATGCATCTGCCTAACTACAGATGCAGTTAGGCAAAGAACAGCAGAATGTGTTACATACACAACATTATAGTATTGTATTAAAATTTTAAACTGGTTGTAACTTCTGTCCATTACAACCTCCACAGCTGGCAGTCAGTGACGGACTACATCGATAGCAAGTTTGAAGATTTCCTCAATGCTGAATCGCGGGTCAACAGGCGGCAAATGCCCGACAGCAGAGTGCACTGCTGTTTGTATTTCATTGGTCCTTCTGGACATGGGTAAGTACTGCTGGGGACTTACTCCTAACAGACTCCTTCTAGAATAATTCTATTACACAAAAACAAAACCTGTTGCTCTCCGTCAGGCCGTTTGTCACCCCGGCTTTAACGGTGTTTAGGGTTAGCCGTCTCTGCTGGTGGCCTCCCACCAGGCTGGAACAATATTGGCACAATCTGCACTGAGCTCACTGACCTGGAGACCTCCTTCTTGTCATCTGTGCTTCGGCTTTTGCTGCTGCCAAACTTTACTAACACAGCCGTCATTCCCAGTAGGCCACACAGGAACGCTTGGGTTCCTGTGTGGGTCCCAGTGTAGTGGACCGTATCCACCTCTGAGGTCGGTCTTTGCAAAATAAAAGGCATTATATGGGGTTCATTTATTTAACATCTAAGACTAACTGTTGAGTCTGGATGTCTAGCTGTCTGTAAACTACCTAAAGAAGCAACGATACCAAGCTGGGAACAACTGTTTTACTAATACAGTGATAGTGTTGGCCTAACACTGTTAATTTTATGTGTTTGTGATAATTCAAATTTGAGTCAGTATTATTTAGTTATAGTTCTAAAACACGTTCTGCAGAAAGTCCTCACCCAGTACTGGACCTTATTGTTACATCAACCTTCATTTAAAGCCATAATAATGGCAAACTTACAGCAACACAGTGGCTCCTTAAAACTGTCACAACACATAAATAAAGATTGTAGTTTTGATTTCCTTTATTAAAACCACTATAACCCTTTGAACAAACACACCAACTAACTGGAGAACTTCTATCTGGCTTCTATTCCCAGACTGAAGCCTCTAGACACTGAATTCATGCAGCGGTTACATGAAAAAGTTAACATCATCCCTCTTATTGCCAAAGCTGATACAATGACTCCTGAAGAGTGCCAACAGTTCAAAAAACAGGTATGTTTATGCAACTCCACACTGCTCTTGTCTCATCATAAAAATTATTTTGCTCCCGTTTCTCTTTACTTGTTTGTTTTTAAATGACGAAATCGACAACCCAGCCTCTAACATTATTCTCTGTTCATCTAAACGGATGCATATTCCCAGTCCTCAATAGCTGCTGTGTTTGGCAAATGCTATGCAAATTTTATCTACATCCCTGCACCAGTCGAATCATCACACTTTTAGCAGGGATTCTTGTTCAGGCCTCAAACGTTTTCCTTATTTTATCATTAGTTTGTTTGATTCTACTGTATAAAGGGCCATTACTTGAGCAAAACTTGCTCTTATCACGGTAGTTACTGTGTGAGCGGCTAATTAGACCACATGCAGCTCAGACCCATCCTGCCATGCATATTGACCCTCTGTTGTGACAATCGATGTTTCTGCTCACATCATCCATCCTGTTGGTCTAATGTTTCACACCCTGCCTCTTCTATGTTGCACGCAGATCATGAAAGAAATCCATGAGCATAAAATCAAAATCTACGACTTTCCAGAGACGGATGATGAAGAGGAGATGAAGATGTTCAAAAAAATTAAGGTCAGCTCGTCCTTACATGTCCTTTGAGACATTTTAAATAGTTTAAAGTAGTTCCCAATCCATTTTTGTGATAATGGCCCCCATGTATCTGCGTAGCTTTTGTGAAAGGGGATGTCCATTCAGTAGAGGGCCATGCGCTGAGTAACTTCTGTGTCCTCTCACTCCTCTCTGCAGGATCGTCTACCCCTAGCTGTTGTTGGTAGTAACACGATAATCGAGGTCAACGGGAAGCGTGTTCGTGGAAGGCAGTACCCCTGGGGTGTGGCTGAAGGTGAGTCGAAGGTCGTCAACAGCGGCCAGAGTGGAACATCTCACTGATGCACACCAGAGAGCACATTATTTTTTTCAAAACACCAGATATAGAGGAGTTTCAGACAAACTTCTATTTCCAAACCTCATGAGTGATTTACTTACTTTATTTATTAAATATAAGACAATAAATAATAATAAAAAGTGCAGTGAATTGTCTCATGAGAGTCTCTTGGTGTGTGAAGAAAATTGCAAGCATTGTTAGTATTGATATTTTTTAGCATTATTTTCTGATTAGTTTATGCAAAGTGTGCTATATAAGCCTCCTCTTTGGCTTTAGTCCAGCACAAATATTTTATTGTTATATTTAGGCAGATTAGCAAATAAAAGCAAATAAAAGTGTCTTATTAAACTTTAACAAAGCTCATTAAAATAAAGGAGTTGCAACAGCTCTGTAAGTTATGCTAGCTGTAATGCAAACATATAGTTAAATTTCAGAAATATTAAGGCACTATTGTTTGACTCTCATGTCAACAAAAACCTGATCAGAATAAAAGGACTGTTTTACTGACTTGGGGAGTGTGAAGAAGCTACAGGTTTCATTTGTTAGCAGAGCGCATGAAAGTCTCACACTGTTCTACGTGACACAGGAAGCTGCTTTCAGTCTGTGGGAAGATCTGTCAAATATGTGCCGCTCATAGAGCAGAAAATAAATGTGGCACAACCCAGCTGCTTCCTAAATCAGTGAGCACACATTAAAGATCTTAAAGAATCTGCTGGTTGGTTCAATATGGAAACAACAAACTGCTGAAGGGCCAAGCATAGCACAGCTGATAAGGTGTTCACCTGCTGCCATGAAACTGGTTCTCGACGTCCACTGGGAGTTAACTCTACTATACCAAAAATGTTTTTGTCAGCATAACTATATATAGCAGACGGGAAAGCGAGAGAGAATGAGTGACAGGTTCCTGAGAAGCTATGCAAGTCCATTTACCACAGAGAAACCTCAGAGGAGTCTGGTGAGCGTCATCCTGGGAAGGATGCATGTGACGCCACATTGTGCAATATTATGGTACTGCAGGATGGAGGATTGGATTACTTCATTTATTTCCACTAAACATTGACCTATTTAGATAGAATAACGATTTAGTTTTTAGGAAAAGGTGTCTTTGACAATAAAACACGAGGCTGGATTTTTAACTCCGACTTTCTCCTCCTTTCCTTCTCTATAAGTTGATCATTGTTAAAATAACTTTTCTTGTATCTCTCCCTCAGTTGAAAATGGAGATCACTGTGATTTTACAATTCTCCGCAACATGCTTATAAGGTAAAAGCCTGCATTTCTCCTCATAAAGCCATAACTCTAACTGGATCTTAAATTATAGATGGCTGTTTCTGCAGTGGAAGCCGCTGAAAAATCCTGGTAATTTGTCCCTTAAAATGACGTGAATCTATTTTATGATGTATATTCTTCTATCACTTCGTTTTCTAGAACCCATATGCAGGACCTGAAGGATGTTACTAACAATGTTCACTACGAGAACTATCGAAGCAAGAAGCTGGCTGCAGTCAACTATAATGGAGTTGACAACAATAAGGCCAGGGGGCAGCTAACCAAGTGAGTTAATCACTCAGAGTGCACATCAACTTCCTGCAGGATGCATTAATGAACTGAAGGCTCCTAGGATTAGATTCATGACCCAGCTGTTGGTTCCGGGAGTTGAGCTCCCTCTAGACTACAGGTCTAAATCAGCAGCAGCTCACAGACTGACTAAAGCCTATAAGTTCAAAGCTTCACTGATTTCTATCCAAATGGGCAGCACTAACCCCCCCTCCCACCAACCCACCCACACACACACACACTCACACCGCACACTTAACTGGTCATCACATGGATTTAATCCCGCAACACTAATTTACGAACCATCTGGCTGATAATCCTAAAGCTCCAACCATCTATACCCACCAGCACAGCATCACAAGCTAATGCATGATTCTTGGCAGCATGCTAAGTGTGTGTACATTTTTTTCCTTTTGTTTTTAGACCTCACACACCTGATGGGATGTAAGTGATACGCAACTTCTTTACTCCCTCTTTAAAAGCCTACAGCTTTACTGCTTTCTTCATTCCTTCTATTTATCTTATCCAGTAATTGTAAGTGATTTAGAGTAACTACATCCTACCCACCTGTGCTCATCAGTCTTGGATGGTTTATGACGTGATTTCCTAACAAGTAGATCAGGCAATATTGATTTTGCTTTTATTGTAAAGTTCCTAGGGTTCCTCTGAAAGGTGCTGAAATTATGTGTGAGTATTATTGTTCTTATTAATAAGCATATTCCTGGAAGGTAAACATCAAAGCAGATTTACCCCAAGTGAATGGGAAGCTCAAAGAGAGAACCCAAAGCTACATCTGTCTCTCCTGGTACAGTTAAGGTCAAAGTTCATGAACTTGACTTGAGGATGAAGTCCTCTGATGAAGGAGATCAACGTAGCAATGATAACTCATCTTTTTTTTTTTTTTTAAGTCCTCAGCATTTACCAGCTGTCAGGTGGAGTTTGATCATTGAGGTTTGTTTTATTTGGATATTGAGTCTCAAATGTAAGATTGTTGGCCCAAACTAATCAGAAAACCCAGCAAACAACTGACTGTCTAAAACACAGCAGTTGAAAAACAATCGCTGTAGGACATCTATGCAAATAAATTTATCAGTCTAAATCAGTGAGCTAAAGCAGTGAGTTTATATGAGCTACAGTCTTTCAAAATACAAGAGAGCGGAAGGGTCTCTGACTAGAGCAAGGTTACTACAAGCTGAGGACTGCAGAGGATGTATTTAAAAAATCTTTGAGCGCAATTTTAGTATTTTTTTTAAATTTCTTATTTACAGTAAACTAAAGCTAAAAGAAGAGAATCAGAGGAAGTGTAGTTTATCTGACTGGCTTGGGGGTTTTTTGTGTTTTGTTTTTTAATTAAAGTCAGAGCTTTTGTAATACTTTGTAATACCTTTCATCCTTTCTGTCCATTAAATGACAAAGTTTATCTCACCAAGGTTCTGAAACACTTGCGATGGGTAAGCTTACCGCTGGTTCATAGTTAGCCGATAGTCAAGCCCAGCAATCTGCTTTAGAAAGCAGTTTTCTATTAAACAGCAGCTTTACATCAATTTTTCCATTTGCACTTCTGTCACCTTAACTACAACTTTCTCTGAAAGCCGTCAGCTATCGAAGGCTTCCAGCGACAGTAATTATGTTGCGCTGTTACTGCTTTCCTGCTTCCTCTTTCTCCCCCCATCCTGACTCTGAGGTCAGAGTGATCAAAAGTGGGGGTGATAACAGTTCTCCTCACAACTGTTGTGAGGTGTCCCTCTGGGGTCAAAAAAAGCACAAGCATCTGCGCTCCTGCTGCTTTCTCTGGGTGTATAAACCTTTGTCGATGTCTTCAGGAGTCCTCTAGCACAGATGGAGGAGGAGCGGCGGGAACACGTGGCCAAGATGAACAAGATGGAACAGGAAATGGAACAAGTGTTTGAAATGAAGGTCAAAGAGAAGCTCCAGAAGCTCAAAGACTCTGAAGTTGAGGTACACTGCTGAGATAGGATTGTATCTGTGTGTTATTCTCGCATGAACATCTTTAGTAGATCTCTGAATGGATTCTGTTGTCTTTGTAGCTTCAAAGGCGTCATGAGCAGATGAAGAAAAACCTGGAAGCTCAGTATAAAGAACTGGAGGAGAAACGTCGTCAGTTCGAGGACGAGCGCTCCACCTGGGAAACCCATCAGAGGATTCTTGAACAGCAGAAGCTAGAGGCTTCCAGGTTGGACAAGTGTGAAATAATAACCACATCCAATGCAGAAATTTAAAATGCTTACAGCACATTTCAAACTCGTTTTATCAGTTATCTTTATTTGCAGGGTAACTCCACTTTTGTATAATACACATAATATTCTCCTCTAGTCAACACGAGCGTTGGGGCTCAAAAAGAGTAATCCACCTGCTAATAGCAATCTCCTGATATTTCACAAGGTTTCAAACAGAGGAAACTTTCTTTAATTATACCTGTTATTAAACATTTTCTGGATTAGTCCTGGTTTTCTATAAAGCTGTCTTCTGATTTGCTCGCCCCAGGTTAAGACTTGGACAAAACAACAAATGCACATTCTCTTCTTGGTGGTTCGAACCCTCAAGGTTCTAAAATTTAGATTTTCCCGGTAGTCCTAACCTTCCACTCTATCAGTGAACAGTTTTTGAATTTTTACTGGTAGATGCAACAGCTGAGCTAGTTGAAATTCTACAAGATCTGTGAATTTGAGGATGCAGGACTCTATGAATAGTATATTACTATGGGTGTGGAATCCTGCCTTAAGAACTATACTGATGGCCCTGTTTTTGCAATGTGTATAACGGTCACAGAGAGGTTTTATAGGTGTTGCCCCATATTTCCACACAGTAAGTCAAGTAAGTTATTCTGTATAGTGAGTTATACAGAAAATGAAGTGAAGTGTTATGGCAACAGATCCAATATCTGTGTCACTCCTTAGACACTGGAAGTAAAGGACGCGTGCAAACTGTGAACTTAACAAAAATTATTTGTGTTAAAACTGTAAATACAAAAATGACAAATCAGTTTTACAATCTCCTTTTCCTTTTTCCCAAAAAATACAGTTTACACGGTCAAAAACTGTATCTAGGTAATCTGTCCTGTCTAAGTTCTCTCTTAATAGTTTTTCTAATGCAATATATGGAAGCATTTCAACATAAAACTACATTTCACAATAGAAATGGCTTGAACAAATATCAGTCTTCTTAACTAAATAAAATAAAAAACAAACCATCATACAAATAACTTAAATATATCGTATTTATGGCTCTAACATGCAGTATCATTTAAAAAACGTTTATCTTTGCTAAGAACAGCAATACTTCTGGATATTTTAGTTTGAATGTGTTTTTATACGAGGTCTCCAGCAAATCTTATCGTCTATCTTTACTTCCAAAAACTTAAATTCTTGAATTCTTTCAATTATCATATTATCTTTTAGGATATGTAAATTTGTTTTGTTATCGCAATTTCCAAACAACATGAACTTGGTTTTATCCAAATGTAATGATAATTTGTGAATACCAAACCATGTCTTAAGTTTACTTAATTCTAAGTTGATTTCAGCACTAAGTTGATCCACAAAAATGTAAGTATATTTAAAACTTTGCAGATGTCATTTATATAAAGAATAAACAGTTGTGGTCACAATACTGAACCCTGGGGAGAACACAAGCAATGTCCATATTATTGTACATATCGTTGCCAGTTTCTAAAATAACTTTTCATCCAGTGCAGGTCTACTCCCCGGTTGCCATAGCGCTCCAATTTCCTAAATAATATTTTGTGATTTATTGTGTCAAAAGCTTTTTTGATATCAATAAATACACCAACTGCAGATTTCTTATTATCCAAGGCGCTAGTAACTTTTTCGATCTATTCAATTTTAGCCATTGCTGTCGATCTTTGTGATCTGGATCCACATTGAGTGAAATGGTGTCTGTCCCCACATTTATAAAGTGGAATAACTTTGACAATTTTCATCTTTTCTGGTAATGACCTGATTGAAATGACAGATTATAGATGTAAGTCAGAGGCTGCACAATTTCTTCAATTACATTCTTAAATATTGTCATATTAATGCCATTACAGTCAGTTGACCTTCTGTTTTAAAATTTATTGAAAATATCTAATTTCTATTTATCCCATTATATTTATGTTTCAGGAAAACAAAGTTATTTATTTATCTTTAAAACCAACACCAAACCAAAATAAAGCACTTTTGAACAAAGATACTTGTTGACTTGACATTAAACGTAATTTCTCACCAGAGACATTTCTCATGAATGTAAGCTGGTTCTGAGTAAGGGGGGACATTATCATATTGTATATGAAGAAATCTCTTGTTTTTGTTAGAATCGTTTATACAGTTCCTTGCAAAAGTATTCAGCCCCATTTGAACTTCTCAACATTTTGCCACATTTGAGGCTTCAAACATAACGATATGAAATTTAAATGATTTGTAAAAAATCAACAGCAACGGCAACAAAACCGTGAAGTGGAATTAAATTTATTGGATATTTTAAACAATTTTTAGAAATATAAAGTAAAAAGTGGGGCATGCAACATTATTTGGCCCCTTTACTTTCAGTGCAGCAAACTCACTTTAGACGTTCAGTGAGGATCTCTGAATGATCCAGTGTTGTCCCAAATGACTGATGATAATAAATAGAATAAATTCACCTGCTCTGTGATTGTCTCAGATTTCTATTTAAAGCGCACAGAGCATCTTGAGGACCACTGATACTGCAAATGGTGTGGATTAGCAGTGGTTGCCAAAAAGTAATGCAGGAAACCTATTATTCTGCTGCCCAGATATTTATCTGTTGGCGTGTTTGACAGATGAGGCCATCACGGGAGGTCTTCAGTCAGAGGCTTTTTTGTGGATTTGTTCTCCTTCCCACCCACAGTATCGTCCATTCACCAATCTTTGAAGATACTTGGATGATATAACTGACAATATTTAATGTCCTTTTGGGGTAAAAAAAAAAAAAAAGTTTTTGAATTAAATAAAGCACCAGACTTCTAACATGGAGTTGTTACTTTGGAGTACTTTGTTCAGCTAAAACCTTTTACAACCATGACCATAACAAAGGACTTGGTTTGGTGCCCAAGTAGAACTCAGTCCATCCCAGATGTTTCTAGAGTTATTTTCACCCTTAAAAAGATCCATATTATAAAATTTGTATCAATACTAAGAAGTTTGTGGTGAAATGTGTTTAGTATGTAACTCTGCATTTCTCCTCCTGTTTGTCCAGGACTATCGACAAGGGCAAGAAAAAGAAGATCTTTTAATCTTTGGACTGTTCAGTATGATCTGCCAAGCTGCCAACCAACTGCTGATCAACCTACACCTGCCAGTTGACCATCTTACTGTAGACTATCAAATGAAAGCCAGGGGACAGCACTGCCTGTTTATGAGTTTAACCTTAAATAATCCTCATTGTTTCTTTTCTGGATCTATTTTGAAGCACAAAAATGTATGCAAAGAAGCAATGCTACTATTTTCTCTTTATAATACAAAAAGATGGAGTTCAGTAATTCTTTGTCCTTAATTCTTCTGCTTTGGGAATATTTCATGCTACACATTCTTTTAAAGCCAAAACCCAGACTACGGGTCAACCGTTTACTTCCTCTACCCTAAAAGTGTGTGGCTAGAGTTGAACATGAGTCGCCGCTGTTTTTTCATATAGGCCTTTGTAATAAAGACAGTGTTGTGTTGTTTGTGAGTGTTACAATTGTGTTCTTTAGCCCTGCTCCTGGAAACTAAACAGATTTCTATATGGTTTTATAAAGGAATGGGAAAAAAATCAAAACAACACATTGTGCAGTTTGTGGTTGGAATTTGCTGGTGGAGCAAATTTTGCATAAGAATATTAAATTTGGAAAACAATGAAGCAGACAGTCCTGAGTTGGTGGTAGTAGGAGAACTCGAAGCTGTCAAGTAAAAATTGGTTGGACTGCATGTATTTTTTGTAATGTCACATTTTATTGTACAAAGTCACATAATAAAACTGTGATGGGGAAAAAGAAAGATCTTGATTGTAAGATACAAAACTTTAAAATGATAAGGCATGGGTTGGGATTTGATAACTTTGGTACATCAATTTACAAAGTAAAGAGTAGGCACCTGCTGGATTTGGTTCTGCAAGTGAGGCAAACTGACCAGTAGCATGCCGCAGCCGGTGGAGAAAGAGCAGCACTTGGTTTATTCTCCACACTGAGCTCCAGTCTCTTCAGCACTTTCACTGTGATCTCATTAAAAGACCAATAAACTGAATTTCCGCAGTTTAGAAAGTTCCAGTTTTCAAAGTTCTCACCGGCCCATTAGAAAATCTAGTAATGTTAAAATAATGCATTCTTTTCACACTCTGCTTGTTGTAAATGCTGGTGTTGGCTGGATTGTTGGTGCCACACAACTCAAAGAATATGTTTAAGTCTACTCTGAAATTCCTTATTAAGCTGCTACTGGTGTTAATGGGGTGAAATGATGATTTTTCAGAAAACTGACTTCTCTCTATTAGTATGTAGATATTTTAAACTCAAATGTTTTAAAGTATCTTATCTAACTGTACTAAGGATATTTTACCATTTTATGGCTTTTAAAAATCAATCATCAGAATAATTAGACTTTTATGCTCAAAATAAAACTGGAACCTGATTAGAAAAGGGTAAATACTAATGCAATAAATACAGAGTCAATATTCATTCAATTACTTTTATATCGTAAATATTTTGTAGAGATTAGTTTTTACTTTGGCACTGAACATTGTTTTGTCAGAAAAAAAGTTATGGTTTGTTCAGCATAATTGATTAAAAGTAATAAAATGGTATGATATCCAAACTTCAGTTTTTTTTAAAAACATTTGGTTTAATGTTGAATTACTGTATACAGTTGTGGTTCTGTCCAATCTACAGTGGAGGAAATAATTATTTGATCCCTTGCTGATTTTGCAAGTTTGCTCTCTGACGAAGATATGAACAGTCTATAATTCAAAGGGTAGGTTTATTTTAACAGTGAGAGTCATAAATGATCTATATCAAACACCTTTCCATAGACTCAATAAGTCAGACTCTAAACATGGCAAAACCAAAGAGCTTTCTAAGGATGTCGGGGACAAGATCGTAGACCTGCACAAGGCTGGAATGGGCCAAAAAACCATAAGTAAGATACTGGGTGAGAAAGCGACAACTATTGCCATTATAAGAAAATGGAAGAAATACAAAATGACTGTCAATCTCCTGGGGTATCCTTGATCATGAGTGTGAAGTTAAGTAATTAAGAAGAAAAAATAAATTGTTAAAACAAAGGAAAATGATAAGAAACAAAGTGACATGTACTAACTGCAAAGAATTGGCAGTCAGAAAATTATGGTGGGACAGAGACTGTGTTCTACATAGACCATTAAAAAGGGACGGACAATGACAAAAGGATCAGAAGCTGCAGACAAGGTAACAAACAGCAGATGGGCGTGTCACTCTCTCAAAGCTCTGGGTGATGACCAACCTGTGCAGAAACAGATGACTACAAACATACAGAGAGGCAGTAAGACTGAGGTCTGACTGCTGGATCACTACTGTTAGAAGTAAAAGTTAAAGGTAGTGTCAGCCTAGCCACTGGCTCATTAACACCCATGCTGTCAGCTCCATCTGACCTGATTGATATTGAACTGATTGTGTTGTGATTTTAACTGATGAACTTGAATGTTAATAATTAAAAAGTTTAATTAAATTATTTATTCGTTGATCATTAAATTCGACAGAATAACTTTGAAGTATTTATATATTTGTAGAATAACTTGATTAGTAAGTAAACACTTAAAATGTAAATATTAATATGATGCACTTTAAAGTTATTAAGCTAGATATTTAGTTTATTTAAATTTAATCACACTGGGTTAGATTCACTCAGTATTACGTACATGATTTGCTTAGTATTTGCTTTGAAGTCTGAGTAAATTTAATTTATGTACATTTATAAATGTAAATTAGTAAATTTATTTATTTTTTGGTTGTGTAAAGGTTTTTACCTGCCTGGGACCAACTGTAAAGAAATATGATGATACACGAATAAATGAATAAATGGTGGATAAAGGAAGAAAACTGTTTGGTCCTTTGAGTGGAATCTAGTTGCTAAAGTCTGTGTAGAGGAGTCCATCCCTTTCAAGTGGGGAAGCTGCAAAATTTACAGGAGAACTTGACAATGAGGAAGGTGAGAATCAGCCTAAAACTACATGGGGGGGAAACTAAAGATCTTGAGGCAGCCGTCACCAAGAAAACCATTGGTAACACATTACGCCATAATTGATTCAAATCCTGCATTGCCCACAAGGTCCCCCTGCTCAAGAAAACATATGTACAGGCTTCTAAATTTTGCCAATGCACACTTGGGTGTTTCTGAGAGGGATGGGGAGAAGGTCATGTGGTCAGATGAGAGAAAAATTGAGCTCTTTGGCATTAAACCAACTTGCCGAGGTGGAAACATTATGTTTCGGAGGTGTTTCCAAGCTTGCAAAGAAAATAAATAAAATAATTACTTCCTCCACTGTAAGTATGGGAGATGTTGTTCCTTACATGACAACAGGAAGTAAAAAATGCCAAAAAACATATTCCAATGGGAAAATAATAGAAACAAATGAATAGTTAGAACACAGACCAGAATTAATTTAGTTTTAGTTATTTTGATCAAATGAACCAGGTTTTTGTAAATCAGATCTGATTTGACAGATTAGGAACCACCTACCTTTGGGATGATGATCCTTTAAAGTGTAAAGATTCTCTAGTTTGCCCTGCAGGTGGCAGCATAACTCTTGCTAGATACGTATATTTGGCCTATTCCCTGGATTAGCCAATCTTTGTGTCTGAACTTTAACCAGAGACTGTTTTTACTAAAATTCTGCTGAGCAAAGGAATTCCCCTTCAGCTTGTGTCGATGTTACCTCTGACCCAGCAAACACGTCTTCCATCTAACCCTCAACACTACAGGTTAAAGGTCTTATTAAAGCACATTGCATCATCGTCTCATCAGTATATAACGGTTTTTTGATTGGTGTGTTTTATTCAGTGTCTTGTAAAATATTTGCTGGCTTTCTTTGTTTTTTGTTGTAGTTGTTGTTTTTTTTCTTTAAAAAATCCTGCAGTCATTTTCAAAGTCTGATGAAGAATACCAAAGGTAAACACAGGATGTTCCCACGGCAAGGCCTTTAGTTCATGTAGAGTTTATGGGCTGTTTTTTGTGACACAAATGTTCCTTAATTAAATATTTCCTTTTCCTCTGGAATAAATCAGTCAACACGAATAGAATTGTTCATTGGTTTTAAGAATGAGGAAGTGAGTTGTGAAGTGTTTCTTATTTATAGTGGAGGTCTGTCCATAACCACTTGTTCTTGCCAGGTCAATCTCCAGTGTCATCTAATAATTTGAGTGATTTCAGCTTTTTCCAATACATTTATGGAAATTAAGTAATTGGATGTGAGACCGGACTGATGTAACAGGATCATCAGGACAACCCAGCAATGCTCTCCAGCTATTTTTTAGACCAGAAGTGATACATTGTTACCACATTACGTTCTGGATCTTACCCCTGTGGGACCTATGTGGAATACCCTTACAGAGAGATTCAAGGGACATATCCAGATCTCTCCCACTCCTTTCTCCTCTCATAAAATTTCCTTGAAAGGCTTAAACGTTGCTTGGATTAGAGATCGACTCCTAACCAGGTTCCATTTGAGAACTATGAAGTCTGACTTGGGCAGTGATGACATTTTCCCATTAAAGGAGAAGGTATTAACGGAGAAAATACAGTGTCAAAAAATGTGTATTTTTCATCCATTTTATGTAGAAATATCTATTTGTAGCCAGCACAAGCATTCTCCTTTGCATGTCATAAGGGATTTGAGAATGTAACATTACACTTTAACAAGGAGTGATATCAGGACATATCTGATCAAAGCGCTGTTATTCACAGATTGCAAATATAGTTACTATCTTTTACATAATTCATCCCATCACCCAGGATGTCTCGTAAACATTGGTAAACTGTTCCTTCTCTACAACCCAGCTACCATTCGATGAAACTAATTTAATCTTTCTTTCCTGCTTGTTTAAAAAAAAGTCATACCCTTTGGACCCACAGCTGTTGTTTGCAGCCTCACGCCACAGCCTTACCAAACACACATCCTATCAGTGTTTGGTTCCCTGTTGCTGATTGGCCAATCTGTGTCTGTAGTCCACTTGATGCAGGCAATATTAGCCAATCAAAAAGTAGTTTGCTTAATCTTTTGGAATGAGAGGTCATAGAACATTGATTTAAGTTATGAAACCCCTCCACTGTGGCTCTTACAAAACCAAACAGGAAATGGTTAATATAATTGAAAATATTACTAATGAAAAAATAATAAAGAGGCGCTTTAGGGCTGTTATTAGCTGTTGTGCAAAATTTTCTTTTAATATCCCCAACATCAGCATTTTGTTTATAATTTTTCATATTTATAGAAAAGTCTCATCTAGTTCTACTAAATATGTTTTTCTTTTGTAATAAACAATTAGGTTTTATGTAAAATAAAAGTTGTTATAATTTTTGCTGAATTTTGTTACATAGCTTTCATAATTAAAACATTTTAGATTATAAGCTGTTTTTCTATGCACGTTTTACTTGGTAGGAACGTGGGTATCTTACCCCTGGTCTAATCATATCTGTCCTCAACTGTCTGTGAGCAAGCACAGTTTTGAAAGTTTGGAAACTTCTGCATACACTTTTTCTCAATATATACACATCTGAACATTTGGGGTACACTATATAATCATGCTGACCTTGCCTCAGTAAACTTATAACAATACTTGAAGTATTATTAATACTTTTCATATTTGATTATAAAAATGCTGGAATTTGATCTTTTGTACTATCTTCTGTCAGGGTGAGGCTTATTAAATGTTCATCTCTTGAGATGTTTTTCATCATGCCGAGTTATATTTCACCTGGTATGAAACGGAATATTTGTTTCAGGAATTCTGGGGTGACTTTCATATGTGAGACAGTCAGCGTTGACAGATAACTTAAGAACACAGTAAAAATGACTGCTGGCATAACCTTCTTTGGCTTTGAATCTCAAAGGTAATAGGAATCAAATGAAACCAGGACATGAGAGGATCCGGCCATAAATATATAGTTACCATCTTTTTTTTAAATCAATGTCAAGACTTTTGATGGAAACAGATATAAACATATACAGTGCTTGTTTTTAAGACAATGTTACATAATGAGATGAGGTCTGGTAGAGGTAGCAGTGTTAGATATGCATGTCATGGGAAACTCTCGAAATAGAGCTGGAATGATAACATTGGTTTATCCTTTCTCCACAGGATCACCGACTGACTGCAGCAGGCGTCAGCATCACACGTCTCAGTTCCTGGCTCCTATTTGCACTCATTTGATTGGGTAAAGAAAATGCAATGAGGCCCAATTTGCATTTTCAAACAGAGGAGCAAATGTAATTATTATCCTATTCTGCTGTTAGAGATTTTTAAGGAAAACCGTCCATACTGTATTTTTTATGCATTTTACTCTTGGAATTCTGCTTTTACATTTACAGGAAATCTAAGTTTTTATTTTTAATTAGTTTTTACTTTTAATTAGTTTTAGTTTTTTTTAATTAGTTCTTATTAGTTCTTATTTCTGAGTCGACATACATTTTTTAGAAAGGGACAAATTCCTTATTAAAGCATTTAGAGAAAAAACTTTTGTCTCAAACACAGCTGTCTCTCTGTGTCCTAAATCTGCACTTCCTGTCAAAGATAGATCAAAACTATCAAACGCCTTCCTGTCTCCATATTTCATCACCTGAAACCAAGTCAAATGTTACTAAGTTATCATCTAAAGTGAGAGAAACTTTAAAAATATAAAAGACTAGAGATTATGGTAAATGAACTTCACTTATATGGTACTTTTCTAATCAAAGTGACCACTCAAAGCACTTCACAATATAGACACATTCACCACTGGCACATGCAATGGTAGGCAAATTCCAGTTAAGTGCCTTGCCCAGGGGCACATTGCCATGTGACAGGAGGCAGCTGCAACTGAACCTACAATCCACCTGGTTGTAGGACAACTACTCTTCCCACTGTGCCAGAGTTACATCTAAGATAGTTAGCGCTAAGTGAATGTTTTCTTGCTCCAAGTTTGATAATCAGTGACAAAGCTGGCTGAGTCTTGTATTTCTCTCAAATTAAAAATATATAGAAATGTGTTCCTAAACGATTTTACTTAAACTATAAAAACATATTGTTAGAGGTGTACATTTTTATTTGCTACTGCTTTTAATTCAGCTTTTCGTTGCAAGGCCGTATCATGATTTTGGTGGTCCCAACATTATTTGGTGGCTGTTGGGAAACCTATGACCTCCAGTAACATTTGTGTTTTTCCAACTTCAATTCTACCAAATGTTCATAGTTCATGTTTAATTACAATAAAATGCTGTCGTACACATAAAACCTGGGGACAGCTTTAATAATCTGCTTCAATCTGTTTGTATCTCATAAATAAGTGTTAGTTGATTACCTGTAATTACCAATATTATATATACTTCCCTATCGTTTCAACAACCCGGAAAAACAACACACGACTGACATTACCTTTCTTTTTTAGTCAAACGATCAAAGATTCTGCCCTCCATAGATCCATCACTTTCACATGACCAGACAATACATACATTGGCTTATATCAATGTTAATGCCAATATATGGGGAATCTCTAATAATAATATATTAGAGCAAACGTGAGTTTACTCAAGGATCTTATTCAGGTCATTATTGGAAATTTATATCATTCCTGCTAGTTTAGGTTATGAAGTACTAAAGTACCTCTCTTATGTCTTATTCTAAAGGTTTTCGTTATCCTGAGTTATTTCTGTAGTTAAGAAGCTTTATGTTTAGGCTTCCAGAGGACAATCTGACCTATTTTCCTCAGTCTGCTACTTTCTTCTTCTATTATCCAGTTTGGATTGGGTGCTAACTTTGTTTCTCTTAGTGTTATTCTCTCCATAGTTGCTACACCTAGTGTGGTGTTCTGTTAGCTGAGACATCTTTTTGGAGGAGGACATCAGCTAAGTACATTTTACTCAGAAAGTAGACCCACATCAGTTTTCTCTGCTTCTTTTTGTGTTTTTTGTGTTTTCTGTGTTCTCCAAATTCCAATCAGTCGTACCAGACGGGAGCTCATAATGATGCTAGTTCTGGTTGTGCTGGAACTCTTTTCCTATTAAAGGAGAGTTTCTCCAATCTTGCTACATGTATGTTTAGTTTGAGGAATTTTCTGCTGGGTTTCCTTAGATTAAAAAAACTTTTAACAAATCTTGGGTTTGGTTAAATATTTAATAACTAGGATGAACTGAACTGTATGCTTGATTGGATTAAAATTATCTCTCTTGCCTTGAAATATTGTGTTGTGAATTAGTGCTATATAATAAAATGAATGGATTAAATGAAATTAAATCATTTCATGCAGCAGTACTTATGCCAATAACTACATGACCAAGCCAGAAAGCTGAGTTTTGGAACTTTATGGACATATAAATCTGAATATGAAGCATACATCTTTTTGACAGCTATCTTACTCCTCAAAAACGAAGGTAAGATATAACCTCTGAACACAACCACAGGTAATAAAAAACTTCTGTTGCCTTCCATACCATGTAGATAATCTCTGTTAACAGTCAGATCTAGATGCTATAAACAAAATAACATTTACATGTGAAGGTATAAAGCCCTCCTTGGTTGGAATGTTTGAAGCCACGCCTCCTACAGCTGCAAGTCGGAAGACAAGAAACCTTTAAAATAAAGTCCTTATTACGGAAATGTAATTACTGTAGATTTGATTCAATATGCAGGGATTTTAAAAAGTTAAAAATACTAAATCTGCAAATTGTAGTTTTAAAAGCTCATTCATAAAATTAGTTGTTTTTTTTGGATGTCATCCGGAAACAGAGCGAGTATGATGCTGATGAATTGGTGTGTGTGTGTGTGTGTGTGTGTCTCTGTGTGTGTCTGTGTGTGTGTGTCTCTGTGTGTGTGCGCGCGCGTGCCTGCGTGTGTGTGTGGACACACCGGGCAAAGCCTGCTCCCAACTCTGCCTTTCACATTTTATCTCCGCGTTAGCAGCAGAGGTAGCAGCCAGTCAGCGGGGAGCATGTAGCCGCTGCGTGTCTGCGCGCATTCTCTCCTCCTCCAGCCGGGTCGCCTCTACTCTCCTCTGCTGAAGCCATGGGGGGGAGCCTGGGCTGCCACCGCTCCATCCCCAAGGACCCCGCAGAGCTCCGCCACGGGAAGCGCAAGTTCAGCGCGGCGTGTAACTTCAGCAACATCCTGGTGAACCACGAGCGGCTGAACATCAACACGGCCACCGAGGAGGAGCTCATGACCCTGCCGGCGGTCAGCCGCACCGTGGCGCAGAACATCGTGGAGTACCGGGACTGCATCGGCGGCTTCAGGAAGGTGGAGGACCTGGCTCTGGTGAGCGGCATCGGAGCCGCCAAGCTGGAGGCGATCAAGCTGGAGATCTGCGTCTCCTCCAGGACCAACTCGTCCCAGCATTCCCCGTCGTCGCTACGCAGAGACGTGGAGCACCAGCCGCCAGGCAGCGGCATCAACGTGAACACGGCCACCGCGGCGCACCTGCGCAGCGTCCGCGGCCTGACGGAGGACGTGGTGAGAAACATCTTGGCCTACCGGGCCGAGCACGGCGCGTTCAGAAGCATCGAGGACCTGGTGCGGGTCCGGCGCGTCAGCAGCTCGCTGCTGGACAAGATCCGCTTCCAGGTCTACGTTGAGCGCTCCAGGACGCCCAGCACCAACACCGTCAAGTCCGAGCGGAGCCCCAGTGCGTCCCGCGACGGCGGCGACGAATCGGAGCTTACTCCCGTCGGAGCGGCGCGGGGTGCGTGCGGCCGGCCGAACGTTGAGCTGCAGCTCGGCCTGCGCGACGGGAAACCCGCCGTGCGTCTGGCAACGTGGAGCCTGCAGGGCTGCTGCTGCGAGAAGGCCAACAACCCCGGGGTCAGGGAGGTGGTGTGCATGACCCTGCTGGAGAACGAGTGAGTGGCGCATGGATTGATCTATCTTATCATTTTTACATTTTTCTATCCAGACATGCCTATATGTGGTTAGACAAAGATATAAAACTCTGGTGAGTTTCATCAATGTTTAGTTTTTTCAATAAACATAAAAAACTGTTAATTTGAAAATGATTCATTTTGGAGACATGAAGTTGCTCTTCAGAGTAGATATTAAAGCTGTATCAGTACAGCAGTATTTAATAGTGCATTGTAATTTGCATGAATAAAAACTTTATTTTAGAGGAAATCGTCCCTTATGCAAGTTAATATAGAAAAAGACTTGGATCACTAAATCCTGAACGAAAGTAGCAATCATATAATCTATCCATGAATTTAGAGCTTCAGTCTCCTATTCTGTCAATCTGTTAGTTCTCTCTGCAAGGGAAATACATGCATTCTTTTTCTCCTTCTTACTTTATATACCTCAAAATCAATCAATTATTTAACTTCATAAGAAAAGTCATTACAAATGCATCTCAGGTAAATGCAGTTGACTGAGACATCTGTAAACATAGTGTTGAATATTCCTAGTTTTGATGCTTTAAGTGAACAGCTGAAAGAAAAAAAACAGATTATTTTAGCATCTCCATTTTCATCCATAATTAAGACACCACACACTGAACCAAACCAACGAAACATTAAACTATCTCTGAACTTTTTTTTCTTTTTTACAAAATGTATGCTTGGCCAGTTTTATATTCAGGCTAACCATTAAAACCAATAAATGCATTTAATGCATTTTGCATAGTAATATATACATTTGAAATGATCCTGATTTTGCTACCTGTTCTTTCAGTTAACTGTTATCTCCAGGAATTTTATGGTGTGGGAATGTTTTATTTGAGCAGATGCAGCTTTCAGTAGGTTGTCGAAACATTAATGATTAGGCAGGTGAGAGAAATGCAAAAATTAATAATAATGATAGTAATAATAATAGCAACTTTGTTTTGCTCAAGTGAACAGGTGAATAAACTAAATGTAGGGTTCTCAATTATTTGTCTGTTCTTTTCGTAAACAGTTACTATTCAATTCGTCCTTGGTTGAACAAAACCTGCAAAAACTTTGAAATTCAGTTAACCTTTCAAAAGGGGATTTTTTTCTTTTTAAATATTAGATGTTGGTCTAGATTAACACGTTTATGTAACTGTAGCAGTTGTTTTTAGTGCCATCAGTCTGATCCCAATCTGTAGCTCCTATCTTTGTTCTATGACTCCTTTAACATTCCCCTCGTTCACTTGCACTGTTGCCAAACTGTCACCAAACTGTCAACAAGCACTGTATGCATTATATGAACCAATAGTTTTCTCATATAAAACGGCCGGTATTGTTATCCAGCAGGTTACTGATGATCTTTTTCTCTGTCCATTCAAGCCCAGTTAGCTGGGTGTGACCACAGTGTCTCAGTGACTGTTGGCACCTGCTTACGTAGCTGCCAGCAGGGCTGTCTGTTTGCTGTGCCTGAACCTGTTTCAGCAGTGAGGGAGGAGGGTTCATTTGGGGACCGTCAATTAGACTTGTTTTCACAGAAGGATAAATATGTCAATGTTTGAGCTGTCACTGCCACACAGCTGGCTCTGCTGATGCTTCTGAGATAGAGCTGTATTTCGTTTTGTAACAGAAAATGGCACACGGCTATAATTCTGTATGAGTGTTAATGCACAATCACAGTTTATACATGCTGCTTATGGATTTATTATTGCCTGTACGTTGTTATCCAAATCTTTTTGTTTTACAGTTTTTACCATACTAAGAGCAACTATTCCTTTCCATCCACAATGTCGGAATATGGAAATGATTACAACATCCGTTAACCCTTCATGCCTCAGGTCAACGTTTGACCTCACCGATGCACTCAAAATGCTCAAGTGTTCCTAAAAACACAAGCCTAAACATTATCGAAATCTTACCAGAAGCAATGAACGTATTAAAGCTGCAAGGGGGACTCACATTAAAAGTCAATAAATGTAATTCCCATAACTACATAAATATGTGTGAAAGTAAATTTCTCAATCCAGTGTAACTTCCTCATTTTGCTGCTTAGCAGATTTTGTTACACAGCATGGTCCAGGCCTAATGAAGATGACAAGTGAACAAAATACAAACATGTAATGTTTCTTCCACCTGACGTCACATTGGCTTGTTCAGTAAAGGGCATTTGTCTCATGTAACATTATTAACAGTCCAGTTTTTTATTAGCATCCAGAACTCCTCCATACTCGTCTGTGTTACCGCCTCTTGCATCACAAGATGTCGACATTTAAATAAGAAGAAACTTAATATTTTCTGTTCTGAGCATTCTTTTGTCAAACCTATCCTGGTTCCCAAAGCATAATCTTGGAGGTGTTTATTGTTGTACAGAGGAGAAATAGGACCATGCTATAGAGGAGATATGTTATGTTTACTCACTGTTGGGTTTCACTGTGTGAGCAATCACAAGATTCAGGTTGACTTAACGCCCTTCCTTGCTTTCCTCCAGGCACAAACAGAGAGCAACCCAAGTTCAGTGAACTCCAGTGTAGCAGAGGTTGCACTGTAAGCTGCTGTATGCCAGTCTGCCTTGGCTGCTGTTAGTCATTCTCCCATACTGGGCTTTAGGGAAGGGAAAGAGCATACACCGGCTCCAAGGAGCAGGGTTAAAGTGGATCAAGGCACAGATGCGTGCTGACAGGAACTCGGCTCAGAGGGAATGTAGTTAGTGCTGTGCTGCCGTCAGCTCCATCTCACTGATAGCTTATTGGACCCCCTGTCTCTGTGTTCATGCATATGGTTCATATTGTAGTGCCAGCCATGGTTTTGATCATTATAGTTTGTGAAATTCCACGTCAAATGATGCAGCACTGCACCCAGATAATAAAGTCTGTAAATGTAAGTATTAGTTATAGAACAACAGTAAGGAAATGATCTGTGATTTTCCTTGGTGAAACAATAAAACTGCTTTATTGTATTCTTCTTCTAAGCATCGTCAAACACACAAAGTCTTGGAGAGGTGGTACTTTTATTGAATGTAATTCATTAGGATCATGCTTTAGACCTACAATGAGTTGTGCAGAATTCTAAATTGAAACGAAAACTATGTTTTAATTTTTGTTAATTTAAAAAAGTTTGGCATGCATTTCTGTCTTATGTTCATGAAATCTAACACAAGCAACTGCGGGTCAGTGATCCCTCAATTTAATAATAAGAATGATCTGTGAAACTGCCACAAACCTCTAAGCTGTTCTGTGAAAACTGTAGAGGTTTGCTAGAGCAGAGGTTTGCAAACTTCTTGATATGAATCTAGGACTGCAACTAAAGATTTAC
Organism: Orestias chungarensis; assembly: GCA_032876305.1. Taxonomy (NCBI): domain Eukaryota; kingdom Metazoa; phylum Chordata; class Actinopteri; order Cyprinodontiformes; family Cyprinodontidae; genus Orestias; species Orestias chungarensis. Next base: position 1,325,686 of record JAVLVB010000185.1, read on the forward strand.
TTTCCTATATATTCTATTAAGAACTAATTTTCATTAACAAAAAGGAAAACACAAGAGAATTGTGCTGTTTTCTGCAATTTATTTAACTTTGTTTAAAGGAACAATTGACCTCAATAGTGTAAAATATTTGTTCATTTTGCATACAACTTATTGTGTGTATAGCTTATGAACAAAAATCTAAGCTTTTATTATACTGTAAATATTTAATTAGTTGGGTATTATTTTTACAAACAATATTAACTGCTGTCTCTACAGAGTTTGTAAGTGGTATACATTCCTGGAGGGAGAGCGTATCGTTCGACATGTATTTGTTTATTGTTGCTTGTTTTTTTTACTGCAGAAGAAACATGAAATCTCAAAATAAGTACAGACGAAAAGTAACGAAGCTGCACACACACCTGCAACACTAACTGAACAGTAGCCTGTTTATTTTCTTATTAGCTATCGGTTATTTTACCGTGCCGCCTCTTCCTCTCCCGCTTTAACTCCAACATGTTTTCGTCTTAGATGTTCACTTAGAGAAGTCTTTCGTACATTTTGTGTTCCGCCATCTTGCTCAGTGCAAATGTGTTTTGTGCCGCCTGAGCATCCGTGTGACCCATGTGCATGGTATATCATCCAAAACAAGGCTAACGATTTCTTCTTCTACTGCTCCACCGGTGGATCACAGAATTAGGAAGCTCATTGTGTTAAAAATAGACAGCTTGCAGCAAAATATATCTATAAAGCAACTGACAAGACTGACAATAATAAGAGATGTCTGGCCTGCGTCACACTGACAGTAAATATTGGCTGAGAAATAATTAGACACCTCACAAAGATATAATAATGTCTTCACTAACTACGCTACATGTTGCTTGATTTCTTCTTAATTTGAAATCTAAATGAGTATCATAAATCCCATCAAATCTTCAATGAATCCCTGTTTCCATCTGCCCGTCTTTTGTTGGACTATACTCAAACTTCATCCAGAAGTCTCTGGGATTTTCAGTATGACCACTGAGGTAATTAAAATGACCAGTATTTCCTATATGGCCACCTACTGTCATCTCTATTTCTGATCATGCCTGATCACATCATTTGAAATGCCTCTGCTTCAGTAAACTTAAACCGTAGATAACAGACTCCAGCTTCACACATCCATCACGTAAACAAGTACAATATTTTCTGCACTATAAGGTGCACTGGATAATAAGGCACAGTCTCAGTTAACCCATACATAAGGCGCACCATAATATAAGACGCATGCCAAAAGACTCTGCTTTAACTATGAATGAATGAATGAATGATTACTTTATTTCATTTCAAAAATAAAAATAAAATCATGTTTTTACAAAAGGATCCATCAGACAGCAACCAAAAAAGGAAAAGGCTGAAGCACAGAGGCTAATTTTTGCCTATCCTGTACCATCAAAGGAATAATTCACAATAAAACAACGGTAATAGCACTTAATTATTAACACAAAATAACTTAAACAGAAAAATCGAATTCCATCAAATTTCATTGTAACCTTTGATAATTTATTATTTTAAAGTTTTCTTGAAAAATAATATAGAGTTACACATCTTTATTTCATCATGAATACCCTGTTAATATGTTTTGATTTATGTGCCAAGAGCAGTGATATGCAATTGAGAGCATAGATCTGCTAAAGGAACAATAATTTAAAGTGTGTGCGCATGAATCTCACACACGCTTGTGTGGAGCTGCACTCTGACAAACTGTCCACTCGCTCCTCTCACTCTGCTCATGGGGGACTCAGTCTCTCTTCTCCCACAGATCTGTTTCTTCTCACTCCTAACTCAAACTTGTTCATGAAAGTTGTCTTAAACTGAACGTAGTATTTGCAAGACATGCTTTGATTGGACGAAAAAGGTTGCGAGAAAATGTAATGCTTCTTAGTGCACCTTATAGTCTGTAAAATGTGAAATGTATTATTTTTTATGAAAATGTCCTCCACGCAAGTTCAAATTAGTTTTTTCGACTGGAATCACATTGTGTATACAAAAAAACTAGGACACAGAAAGATCCAGGTGGAATAACTCTGGCCTGACTGGATTATTCACTTGGTTTCCTCAAGCCAAAACATGTTGGCTCTCTACTTATTCCCATTGTTGCTGTCTGTGCACATATAGCCGAGGAAAGCGCTTGCTTATTTAAACAACATAATTTGTTTTTGTTATCATGTTCTCCTGTACCACAGGTGCCATTAGAGGCTGGTAAACCGGGATAGAGTCTGTTTCACCGAATTCTAACCCTACTATCTATATTTTACTTCTGATTAAACCAGGCAGCATTTATTCTGACTAGTTATTGTCCAGTTTTGGTGAGTTCAGTTCATAGCTGACAGGATTGGCCTCTGCTACTGTAGGCCATCTGCTTTAATATACCAAAGTTAAAGGTTGTTACAATCCTTTGTTCGAGCAGGTGTCTGTAATCTTGACATTTAAAATATATTTTTTCAACCTTAGGCAACCCATTTAAAACTCATGTTACAAGACCATTAAAAATAATAATAACAAAATGTATAGTTGCGATATAAAGTTTGCTTACATTTTTTCCCTTCGCCTTTTAGCTTTTTGCCTATTTAGGTTTTAAAATATACCAAAACACAAAAGTTTTGAAAGAAAGAACGTGGATGCTTTTTCCTTAGCTGGATGTTAATATTTGTGGAGATCAAAAAATAAAAGTTTTCGAACTTAATGACAACAGGAATAAATCTAAAATATTATTACTACTAAATTTGTGGATATTCTGTTGCCAACTTTCTACCTACCTGTTTAAAAAAAAAGCTTAAAAAATGCTTGCCAGTTTGAACTTGAGTAGGTTTCCTGCAATTAATGAGGTTTTAAATATGAAAAATAATGAATAATACCAAACATGGCATTTTCCTTCTGTTTGCTCACTTTATTTTTATTTTAAAACAATGCCACAGGTCCTTGTTTTAGGGGATCCTGGTCTAAAGTGAACAACTAATAACAGTTTGATTTACAGTCGTACCCTGTGTGTAAAGAAGTCTCATGCTTGAGGTTCTAATTTCAGGCTCTAGTTAGTTGCTGTAATGCTCTTCCATTTAGACACTGATGCTGGGAACTGGAAGCACAGACTGTCTGGGTCAGTCTGCATTCAGGTATTATTAGGTCACACTTTAAGCAGCACAGATCCTTACCTGCACTCAAATTTAATTTTAAAGGAAAGAATAAAAGCCCCTATGAAAGTTTTACTATGGCACAACTTAAATTAAACACAACTTTAAATTATGAATTAACTAGATCTCAAAAGGAAATACAAACAATGTTTTGCATTGTAAGCAAAACGAGAAAGGGTTCTTACAGGGAAATGATTTGTCTATGTGAAAAAAATCAATATTTAAAAAAAAGTTAGCCATTAGGTTTAGTCTGCGGCTATCTCTAACAGTCATAGGCCGGGAGGTAGGACACGCCCTCAACAGCTCACCAGTCTGATCCGCTTCTCTCTTATCTGTTAAAGACAAAACAAAGGAACCTTTCTGTGTTTTTCTGTGTGCTTTAGCTATTTTGTTTTTCCAGAGCTGAACAAAGAAACAGGTACATCCCAAACGGACCTTGATTCCATGTTGACTAACATAGGCTAAAATTTACCTCTTGGTCTATAGAGAGCCTAGAAGCATTGCTTATGCAAGATACAGCATGTCTTCCAGGAATGAAAGACATTTGATTAAGAGTTCATCATTATGCTTTTAAAGCCTAAAAAATGCTAAATTATTGTTTCTCTATTTATAACACAGCTTTATATTTGTTTCAGAGAAACTCTGCTGTGCGGGTGCCAATTGTTGGGCACTTATTTGTTAATTTCCACTGGCAGAGCATTTTATTGTGGGTGGACATTTAGTTGGGAGCATTGCCCAACAAGCCCTGCCAAACTGGATGTACTTTGACCAGTAATACTCTCCCAGCTCTTTTTTTGTTAAACAAAGCCAATTAAGGATTTTTTTTGTCCCTTTCCTGCATGAAGTTACAAACGTCCAAATGTTAATTATTACAGCAACTGCAGAATTTACTCATCAAAACAGAGAAAGATGGCAGAACCTGTAGAGTCATTATCATAAAGAGATTACTTAGCTGATAGTGAGTTCCAAAGAACCATTGTTTGTTGTGAACTAGTTAGAGTAAGACTTTGTGGTCTTTGATATAAATACATCTCCCTTATGAACAGGTCTAGTCTTATCAACATTTCTGACTGCTAAAATAGACACCACTGGTCTTTTCTTCTATCAGGACATGGTGTCTTTATGCTTTTAATGAGCTTCTTGATTATATCACAGTCTGGCCTAAAGACGGAACCCAACCTGAGGCTTGTATTGAAGTCCTCAGTGGGACATTGTGTTTATTCCCTTTCATTGTGTCCAAACCCTCTGATGGAAACCTTAATTAAGAATCACAAAAGGTTATACACACTAACAGCCAAACAGTTACACAGTTACATTTAGTTTATTTTCTGCTATTTCCTTAAATTGAGAGTTTTTGTCTGCAATTTAAACGACACTGATGCAAAATAGGATCTATAAAAGAGGAACAGCCTCCATCTCAGTCTGAAGTTGGAACCTGCAAACTTCTCATTAGGGATTAGTGTGTAGTGTCACTGCCAGGGCTGCTCAGCATGTGACTTCACAGAATGTGCCACAAACATGTGTTGTGTTTGCCTTCAAAAGTGTCTTAATCTGACACTGGCTTAAACAGACATTTTATTTGACTTTATGGCTCTGTGTTTATGTCTGTGCAGCACCAACGCATATGATAATGGAAATTATCTTTGTTGTCAGAGAAACAGGGAAGATAAATCAACTTCCTGAGAGTCTTTTTATGTAATCACAAGATTATTGTTTGTTTTGTTTGCCTTTGAATATAATATTGTTTACTTTGTTTTTTCCAGAGTTTGACATGGGTCAGGCATTTAGCATTTTAGACAGAGTTAATTGAGTTGACCTCTAAAGAAGGTGAAGGTACAGAAAAGAAGCTGGATAACTGACTAAGCATCCATGTCCCGATGACACAGCTTTACAGCAGGTCAGTTCAAGCGTTGAGTCCCAGCCAACATTAACTTTTTTTATTGCAGTGTTTGAACTAACTGATTACAGAGGCAGTATTTAAGTGTCTTTTATTATCTTACAGACCTTGCATTGCATTTCACTGCTGCTAGGTCTGTTGAGCAGTCTGAATGGAAAAAATTACAAGCTGGTCAGTTTTTATTTGTGAGGCACTGAAACAGTTTTCATAAGTTTCAACTGTCTCCGTGAAACTCTTTATTTCTCAGTTGTTTTATTTTTTTCACTTTTGGTTTTGGCTACTTGTTTTTGAAATACAACATTATAGAATTAATATTTACCGTGCCGCCTTTAATGTGATTTCAAAGTAGGACAGAAGGACTTCCAATTTTCTTGCTGGGGAAATAATTTAAAAAATACAATACATGAATCTGATTTAATAGTCAGGATTTAAAATTTCATATGGATTTATATGTAGCTTGTGAATATGCTTTGCTCTAAACCATTCCCCTGTGAATCTCCATTAAGTCTTTTCATCACGCTTAGCAATTCAAGTAAACAATGAAAGAAATAATATTTGTATGTCACGGTATTAATGAAAACATTTGGCAGTAGCTGCAAATAAGCTACTGCTACACGTCAGTCTGTTCCTAAAATGCTGCATGTAGCAGAAGCAGCAGGTCAGCTGACTGAAGCTTTGAGTCTGACAGACAAAAGATCTATTCATCTATTTAGTTCTTTCTCATTTCACAGTTATCATTTGGATCTGACCTAAGCATGCCAACTAAACATGTCCAACAAACCTGCTGTGTTTATTTTTCTCCTGTCCGACTTCGATCTGTCTGGTCTAACTAAAGAATTCTAACAACCCTGTGTTTCATTCTGCTAGGTTTGGTCTCTAAGGCTGAGAGGAATCACTGGTATGGGTGTGTTAATTTGTGTACTGTCATAACAGCAACAAAGCAATGCTTAGCAATACAGACCAAAACAACAGATCCTTATGCAACATTATTTTACTATTTCAGATTAGATGCTTAGCATTGAACGCAGTTCAGTCATCATCATCTCGTGCAAGCAGGAGCTTTGCATGCTGGGTTTCTAAGCAGCTCCGAAAACTGTAGCAGATAAAATATATTTGATTTCCAGTTTATCATGGAATCAGGTTTTTCTTTTCATCTTTGAAGACAGTTTGTTGTGAAAGTAAAGGTAAAACAAGGCTGTCCCCTTTATCACAAACTGTAACGCAAAACACTTCCTCACTTCATGGCTAAAGGAAAAGACTGCTTGGAAACTGACTGCCTTTTATTTTTGGTTGGGAAAATTATCTTAAATGCAAATAGATAAAAAAATCCCTTCCCCTGCAGTTTCATAATGTGATGAACTGTCAACTGTCACCTTCCATCAGGTTTGCTATATTTGCAGGAGCTTAATTCATTACGGTGTAATGCATTACCAGTGGCTTTATTGGTGACTGTGGTCAAAGCTGCCTTAAGATCATTAACAAATTCCTCCCGTGTAGATTTCTTACCAAAGGTGAGATTTTGCATTGAGCCTCAGATCAAGGTTGATTGACAGTCATTTTGTATTTCTTTCATTTTCTTACAATGGTACCAACAGTTGTCTCCTTCTCACCCAGCCTCATACTAAAGGTTTTGAGCCCATTCCAGCCTTGTGCAGGTCTATGATTTTATCCCTGACATCCATAGAAAGCTCTTTGATCTTGCCCATGGTGGAGAGGTTAGAGTCTGAATGATTAATTGAGTTTGTGGACAGGTCTGTTTTATATTTTATATTTAATTTCATACAGCACTCTTCAATGAAGGTAACAAGTTCCTTTAGGGGTGTCTTACAGGTCTGTAGGAACCAGAAGTCTTAATGTATGGTAGGGCATCAAATACTTATTTCTCCTGAAAAATGCAAATAAATGTATATATTTTATACAATGTATTTTTCTGATTTTCTGTTAGATATTTTGTCTCTCACTGTTAAAAGAAATGCACCCTTAAAATGATAGTCTGTTCATATCCTTGTCAGTGGGAAAAATTACAAAATCTGCAAGGGATAAAATAATTACATTATGTGTATTATATGTATATCTGTTTCTCTCCTTTCAGGATCAAGATATTGGCGGTACAGGACCTGCTGGAACAGGAGGCTCTAGATAAGGTAGCGTAAAACCCAGGCCCAAACAGTTTAAGAGGAAATGGTTGGTATTAATTAAATTATTTACCTCAATCTGTCATTAATAACATTCCCCATGTTTCTGTCCCATAGTTGTACGATAGTAAGAGGAGTAGCAACACGTATGTGTTTTCAGCAGCTTTGCTTTAGCCTCCAGTTTAAACACTAGTACAACACGGTAACACTGCTTGGCTTCAGGTTGGGGAGGCAGTTTTACCCAACCATTAAAGTACTGCCGTACAAATTCACCCGTACAGCTTTCTGGGGAATTGTGAGTATCTAGTTCTCTGCGAGAAACTCAAATGCTCTCCCTCCCTACATTCCAGTGAAGTAAAATTTCATATTCCTAAAGCCAGGTTACGCTGCTGGGAATTAGCACTCCAAAGCTCCCAACCTCACCTGTCAGCCAGCTTCGATTGCAGTTGGTGACCCTATATGGAGGAGGGTTCCTACTGTTTCTTTGAACTCAAACCTAACTACTCTGGGCTCTACGGCGAGCTGCCCCATCAGCCGGATTCCGAGAGGGTGCTTAATAGAATGATTTGTTGTTTGCAGCTGAAGACTTTAGATTTTCTGTCTGTTCAGACACAGAATCAGGAAACATATTATGTGTTCACACGCAGAATCACTAGTAATTGGAGAGTGCCCCACAGTCACACCATCCTCTCCCCTAACAGAATAAATATGTAGGACGTCTGCGTCAATACACAAATGTTGCTAACTCCATAAAATGTTAAGAGCTTAAAAGGGCAATTTTAGTATCATCACATGTTCTTTCTAAGCCTCCACACATCATTGCACACTGGTAATGGTCACTCTGTGCTGGCCACTCAGTGTAACCTTGGCTGAAAAATGAGAGCTCCGTGTAAAGGGAAGTAGGTCAGCAACAGTGTATTTTGGAGCATAAGAGTAAGGCAGTGCAGATGAATTACCTCTGAACAAGCTTTAGCTCATGCTGAAGTCTTTTCCCTTCGGCTATCCTCCACCAGTTTTATGTGTTTAGCTGCATGTGTACCACAGATCTGAGTTGTTGTCCATTTTGTTTTGAAAAATTGATGGTCTTGCTGACAGAGCTTTAAAGGATTACTGTTTAAAGAATGTTCTCTGTTGAATGGACTCATTCCAAGATCTGTTTATTTTCTGGATGTGACATTAAAAGTGAGATATGTAAACAAATCCTGTATTTGAAAATGATGTTACTCAAAAAAGAGTTTTTTTAAAACAAATCAAAACAAAAAACAAAAACAAATCCTGAATAATAAGAATTGCACACTGTTTATACCGTATTTAGATTATTAAGGTCTGGGGTAACACAAGAAATTGTTTTTTTTTACAAAAAGCTATGCACAATGCTACAAAAAGCAACAACGATACATAAACATAGGTAAATTAAAAAACATATAGCAATAATGATTTTTGTCACTCATTTCAGAAATCAAACCCATTTATTATATTGATTCATTTTGAAAAGACTGAATGTAGTTTTGAGGATTAAGAGATAATGAAAACCCAAAATCAATTGTCTCAGAGAAAAAGAATATTGTGAAAAAGTTAAAAAGTGGAAACTTATCAACTAATAAAAAAAAAAATGAGCACAGGTTTCCTGAGACACTAAATGACCTCTTGGTCTGGGTCAGTAGGAAGAATCATCTCCACCCTCAACAGGGATGGTAGGTCACAAAATGTCATTGCTAAAAAGGCTGGTTTTTCAGCGCATGTTCATAAAAAGTTGAGTGGACGAAAACCATCTTGTACGATTAAGTGCTCCAGCAATAGGGATTGAAAGGATTAGCAGGCACACTTTTGAGAAATATCACCAAGACGTGGACTGAGGCTGCAGTCATCGTATGAAGAGCCACTATGCAGAGACAATTCCTATACGATAATGGATGATGGATGGATGTCCCAGGGTTCAGATGATTAATCGAGTGGCACAGAATCCATTTTGCTTTAGGTCTGCTGTGAAGCTTCCACAGTGTCAGTAATGATTTGGCACCTCAAATAATCCGAACCGCATAGATTCTCTTGGGGTTCAGATTAAGAGTAAAAATGTGCAACATCTCGCAGGAGAAAGAAAAGGTAATACTATTGCACAACTGAAGAATAAGTACACGAAATTTATTTTTGAACCGTATTTGGTACTAAAACAGATAACATAATATTAAAAGGTATATTGATATGTTGATTTGCCATTGTGTTGAATGATAATTGTAACTGCTAGATAGATATTTCAGAGAGAGAGAGAGAGAGAGCGATAGAAAGAGTTGTTTGTTAGCCGTGCATTGAGCTCAGTCACATAGAGACCTTGTGGCTGTTTGTGTTGTCCTCTCTGTTTGGTTGCTCAGGAAGCTTCTGTCTGTGGTTGGGTGTTTTCCTAATTATTTCTCATCATGAAAAAGAGGCAACAGTATTGGTAACAGCAGCACAATTACGTAATAGAAATTATTGGACGAACATACACACAACACATACAATGTTTTTTTATTGCAAACAAAACTAGCCAAGTTATGCACAATCATGACTTACGTACGTTTGGCCACTGAAAGTTCTGTAAAAATACACAGCAACGATAAACAGTACAAAACAAAATGACACAGACAAAGTTGAACTTGGTTGAAGACAAGAAGCACAGATTTTTTTTCTTCCTGTCATCGTTTTGTGGCCTCAACAAGCATTTTTACCCAAACTGATGCTTTACTCTCATATGATAACAGAGGGTGGTGGAGTATTTTCTTGTTATTTATAGATTGTAATACATTACACTGTTTTTAGGTTTGTCTAAGGGATACAAATAAACTCTTAAAAGGACATGGTTTATTTTGCTTTTTCTGGTTTGTGGTTACAGCTTGTATTAAACAAGCAAGGGCAAATAAGGAATTCCTCTTTAAGTTCAAATTCAAATTTAAATACTTGAGGATTCCCATCTAGCTTGACATTACAATCCAACATGGCTTCCTCTATTTTTTATAAGAGGTGGCGCTAGGTGATGTTTCTCTTGGAATTAGTAAAACTGATAATGATGCATCTGGTAGGAAAAAGTGCATTGTTTAAACGGACAAAATCCAGAGAAGTATTGTTACTGATTATCCTGTGCACACCTTTTATCCTCATTGGTGCGCGCAGGAATCAGCTAATCATATTGTCTACCTTAAGCACTATTAAAGTGGATGTTATTGACCTTCCAGCTTGACAGTTAAACATTACAATCCACAATGATATACATTTATCATCTTTTAGCTGCCAAACAAAAGTGAGGCTGAGAGTTTAGACATGGATCCAGTCCAGTCTGGGTCTCACTGTGAGTTGGGAAATCTGGGCCGGCTGCCAGGACACTGGCTCAATGATGTGTGTTCACTTTAGAACACTCAGGGTTAATTACAAGGCTGTTTTGACAAAATATTTCTTGAAAGAGGTTCACCTTTCTGTACCAGGCAGACCGAGTGGCCCCTGGAGAGGAAGCCGTTTTAGTTTTCCCGTTTTAGTTTTCCACTTCCTGGGAACCAAATACTGCTTAGTCAACAGTATTTGTACCGCCTTTGCGACAGTTGAGTTAATGCTAAAACAATTCCGATCTAACATTATCCCGTTTTCTATCAAGGAAATGAATGAAACTAATTTTAGTATGTTTCTGTTTCCTTAAGACTTGATAAATGAGATAGACAAATCCTGGTAAAGATGAAATTTCACACATTAATAAAAACATTATTCAATGCAACAGTCACATAAAAACCAGGCTAATGTCATGACTAATGGTGTCATTTATTTATAGATTTTAGAAATGTTCATGTGTGAAAAACCCTATTGGAACAGCCTGAAATTCTGATATAAAAAGTCAATTTGTTTCGTCATTATCGGATGAGAAAGTCCATTTAACTGGTGTAAAATCAGAATAAGAAAAACTCTATTACTCCTAGGGGGAAAATACTTTATACATATATATATATGTAGCTCAATTGGAAGGTCACCTGACTTTCACACTGTGGGCCTGGGTTGAAATCCTTGCTGGGGCAAGGAGATAAAGCAAAAGCATCCAGGGCTAATGCCTACTTTGTAAGTCGCTTTGGTTGAAAGTGTCTACTAAATACATAAATATTAAAGAAATACTAATTATTACTTTAAAAGCACTGTTTAAGTTCTGTTCATCCACCATTTGACCCCATACAGAACAAACTGTGATCCACTGTGCATTCTGACACCTTTTTATCAAAATGTGTATAAACATAAAAGCTGAATGACCCACAAAGCTTATCCTTTGATTCTTTTTGGGTTTTAACATTTCTAAACACTGTCCTACAGTCTCTGTCTCGGGTTTCCTAATCCAGTATAAAGGTAAAACAGGCTGTTGTTGTACTCATTTAAGAAGAATAAAACAATAGGTCAGTTGCTCATGTTCTAGATGTAGCACAGCTAGCCTTCAAACCACCAGTCACTTCACATATCTTAACTGATGCCTTTATGGCCTCGGCCTTTCGCAGGGAACAGGCTTGCTTTGATTGACCTTTAAAACTGAATCTACTTCCAGCCTTGCCTAAAATGTTTGTTCCATTCTTCGTTGATGGAAGAACAGTTACCGCTTCTACAGGACATAACTTTGGTGATTAGCTCTGTTTTCTGTGGTGTAAACATCTGACGCTTCCGCTTTCATGCAGTGTTTGCTCTTAGGCTTCTGGATGAACTTGAGTACCCTCAACTGAGGCTATTGGAGTTCACTGAACTCTGTATTGTATCTGAGGACAGCATTGGTTAATCTGCCCTCTAGTGTTGGGATGAAGTGTCACTCTTCTAAATAATAATCTGTATAAAGTCTATACAAAAGTGAGAGCTATACAACTTGATGGCAGAAGAGATAAAATAGTTTATCTCGTTATAGGTACAAAAATTGAAGTGTTCTTCTAGAACGGCAAAATTCTTCCTGCCAGCTACAGAGCAGTAAAGTATGTAGAAAATTGTAAATTTTTGCACATCCCTGTGTCCAGCATGACAGTCCAGTAAGAAAAAAATTAGTTACGTTTGTTCAAGTTGTGAGATAAACAGTGATTCATAATAACCGAATTATTAATGCGTTGGTGTTCTAAAAAAATCAGAACGTGACTTTGCTTTTTTTACATAGATTAAAACTTCAAACCACAGATTAGACATGAAAATGTAACATAAAACTAAGAGCAAAGGGTTCCACAAAATGCATGATAACAGTTTTAGAATGGGACTCAAGGGGGGTTTCTGTCACTAGAAGTAAAGTTTTACTCTAGCGTTCAAACAAAGGTTTCAGTCTTCTCCATTTAGATAGAAACGATTTTCAGCAGTTCAACATTTTAAACATAATGATAAGTTAGTTACCTTAATAGGCTTGAAATTGAGATCCATATCTAAATATTATCTGTATAGCCAATAAGCAGAAGACCGAGCATTTAACACAATGATCAACAAATCTCTAAGGGACACCATAATGAATGGGACTGGAAGAAGACTTTTAATTCAAACCTACAGAAAATGATCAATTCGATAAATTTAAGCCTGGAAGCACGAGTCCAGTACATCAGATCATCAAGTCCTTTATCTCCATACTAGTCCATTTAGATGCTATTTCTGCATAAATTCAGAAAGCATTATGACAGAGGTGGCCTTTCTTATTATAGATGTATCCACATTTGAAAATTTTTTATTTGAACAAATGTGACTCCTAAAGAATTGTGTGTAAGACTGAGGGCAGTAGGTTAAAATCTTAGAAACAGTAAGAAGCATATATAATATAAAGTCTTGGTATAGCATAATATGGTAACTAGCCTTTAACTCTTCTGCACTTACTGACGCATCTGAAGGCATCATTAAGAAAAAGGTATTTTTGCTTTTATTAATTTAGAAGTTAAAAATATGTTTTCCTTCTGGAAGAGTTTGCTCAATTGTATCGTAAAGTCAAATCATTTTGAACCATATTTGTGTGTGTGTTTCTAATACAATTTTATTTGTTGTTTGTTCCAGTTCTGTGTGGAATTAAACCAAGGAACCCTGGCCAGCGTCCGGACGTGGAAGTGGCCCAGAGGTGTATGGAAAAATATTGTATCTGAAAAACCCACTGGATGCACTAGCAAGGTATGAAAGTCTCCATAACTTATACACCCTGCTCCAAGATCAGATTGCATTGTCTGTCCCAGTCCTTTATTGTTCCCTATGTTTTCTGTATACATCTTAGTTGGTAATTTATATTTGATTGTCTTCCTGTTCAGTTTATCCATTTTTATATTTTGTTGTATTATTCCCAGTCGTTTTCCTCCTGTGATCTCTGTTTTTCTCTGCTGTCACTCTCCCTCTCTCTCTCTCACCCTCAGCAATACCCCTTATGATTATTCACAGCTGCACACAATTAGAAATCAGTCTCTTGTGTTGTTCAACTTCCCACTTACCCAGTGTAAATATAACCTGGTTCATTCATTCACACACTGCTAGATTTTGTTATGTATGTTATGTTATGTATACCTCAAGTCCCCTGTCCGGGTCCCCATTGTTGTCCTTGCTCCTTTGTCTTCTATGTCAGTTCTAGGTTGAGGTTCCCCATTGTTTTCAACTCAACTGCTGGACACCTTAATATTTTTATTGTAGTCTGCTGCTTTTCTTCTCATCTCGATCATTCGCTCCACTTGTACGCCTTTTCCTTCAATAACTCATAACCTTCATACTGTCAACCTCTATATGAAGCCTTTACCTAAACAAGAACTGGGTCAGTGAGGTAGTCATGAGTTCAATTATAGATTGATGGTTGATATGACAGCAAGGACTACCATTACTTGCCTATACAATTGGACATAATTGCATTACAACAGAATAAAAATTAGTTCAGATTGCTAAAAAAAATCTTTTTAAACCCATTCCTGGCAGCTAGACTTGTTTTTCTAAGGTAATTAATTGATGTTGTCATTTCAGTAGGCATTGTTTGATGCACCTCTATTCACAGAAACAGTAAACTGATTTTTTTTTAAACACGCCTAACATTTTTAGGATTTATTAATTAAATGGATTTGATTGGCAAAACATGGTTTTTCTATCTCCACAGTAAAATTCTTTACAAATTACATAGTTTGATATATAATCCAATGTTCGCTTTGTTTTTTCATGAGAAAGATCGGATCATTTTTCAAGTGAAAATAGATCAGTTAGATGTGTGACTGTGTTCCAAACTTTACGTGCAGTGTGTCAGCAACAACTGATGGCTCCAGTGTTTATTCATAAAATGCATGTTTCATTAATTTTAACAAAATGTTCTGAAGAGGCTTTTTAACTGTAATTATTCTGTTTTACATTCAATGTAGAATTTGGTGCAAAAATTAAGATCAGCATAAACAGCATAACAACTTTGAGTTTTCAAATCTGTTTCTTAACTTCTGTTCTGATTTTTAGGCATAAATTAGAATGTTTTGGTATCACAAATGTACATATATCCCATTCAATGTTTATTTAGTTCTTTATTTTTGTTGTTTTCTTGCATTATCTAAGTTTTAACCAGAAAAAAACTTGAAGTAATAATATCTTAACTAGTGTTGGCCATTCATCTTATCATTATCATGACAAATTCCTGTAATTGTAGAAATTGAGATTTCTAATCACAATGATAAATTAAGATTACTAATCTATTAGAAAAACACCAAAAACAGGCAAAATAATTATTTGCCCAGTTTTTGTTTTATTAGAGCTTTGATACATCTAATTAGGAAAACAAATTTCACTTATTTATGTAACTAGTGTACTAATTTAAAATGGTAGGTTTGCCAAGGGTTGTGATTAATATGATTGTTACAATTACCTTTTAGTTTTAATTTAATTGTACCACACAATATCCTGATAAAATTTTAAATCCATATTGAATTAGAACATTGACATTAGCAATCCAATGCATTTTGTTTGACTTCTTCTCAGTGAGCGTCTAATCATAGAGCATATTTGTGTGGGTGTAACATCTGTTTGCTGTACAGAACATTAGCTAAAGAAGAAGGTAAAGTTTTTTACAGAGAGTATCAAGTTTGGTTGATCAAACAACATGAGGAAAATAAATTATAGAAATAAGTAGAAATTACTACATTTATAGCAAGTTATTATAAGGATGCTGTGGATTCTGGAAGAAAAATATCTGAGTCAATTTTATTTTATTTGTATAGGGAAAAGGTTATTCTGGCTTTCTGTGGGACAGCTCATCTGGAATAGATTTGAAGGATGCTGTGGTCTTGGACCATCCTTTTGTCAATGACAACGGAAATCATCCACATCCTCGGCTGTACCTGGCTCACTTTTTGGTAAGTTGCATTAAAGTAATAAAAAAAGCTTAACCTGCATTTTTGGTTATGAACTGGATGTGTTTGATTGTGTAGCACCTTAAGAGGATGGTAAGTTGAAACATGATAAAAAAACTGAATTAAAAACTGGAGCCCTACCATGTCTATCTGTGAGGTAGGAAGAGAATCTTCTTAGGTTTTGTCAAATATAAATACAATTTAGTATTAGTTTTATTCCTACAATGGTGTGTGTTGAAATAAAAATTGTATTCACTTGGACTCGGTTCCTAGAGTCCCAGCATAGCCATGTTTGTGTGATGATACAGGCGATGTTCCAAAGTAGTAAGTTCTGGATGTAAACATTGGCTGTTGCAAAGTACTCCTAATCCATCTCATTTGCTTTTGTTACTACTCCTTAAATATCTGTCTAGTTGTATTTTTAGTTTTTAGTTTGTTATGATGGATGGAAGAGATAGTTTGAACTTCCTCCTTCTCTCGCTTTTCCAGTGGTGCATCCTTTAAGCCTCCTTTTCAGCTGTCTGAGGGTAGAGTAGTTGGAGCAAAAATCCTCCAGGCGTACAACGAGTGCCTAAAAACTATTGGTTTAATTAAAAATAAATACAATTAAAATAGCCAAAACTAAAATAATAAAATTAGAACTGACATTACAGAACTACTCCAACATACTCGGCTTGAGTTTATTCTCAGTTTGTGTGTTTTTTGTGTTGAATGATACATTGTACTTTTCAGGTGGGTTCTGTCGAGCTAACTGTGGTTAGCGTCAATATGCAGAGCACAACCTCAGCAGAAGACTCAAAAGGTAAAAATCCCCTCTCAGATGACGACATGGGTCAGCACCTCTCTGCCAGCATCCAGGGAACAATCAAAGGTCAGTCTGCTGGGCTGAACACAGGCCACAGATTTTCACTTAACATATTTACATGACAAATCCATATTTCAATCAACAGTGATGATATGAAATTGTGTATTCCCTTACAGTACCACTAGATGGGGCTTTTTCCTTCAAACCAAACCTGTACATGAAAAGAAAAAAAACTGCCTAAACATTTGAGATGGAACAAATAAATTGTTTCTAAAATTCATTATTTGGTGAATTTGAAAAAAATCACCAAATTTTAACAGTATGTTCACTAGGGATGTTTGGGAAATTGGGTTAAAGGCTGGATGGCTGGATAGCTCAAGTGGTAGGTTGCCTGACTTCCAATTGGAAGGTCATGGGTTCAAATCAGCCCATGGCAAAAATACACCACAACATCCAGTGTGGATCCTTAGGCAAGACCCTTTGCGCTACTGGCTACCTGGTGCCGCAAATGGCTGCCTCTGCCTGCCTCTGCCTCAGTATGATTAAACCAGTCTGGCGCTGCAAATGGCTGCCTTAGTGTAATTACACCCACACAAATTCCTAGTATGTACCTTGCAAATAAAGTCAATTTAATCTTTAATCTTAATGGAGGAGCAAATGAACAGCTTATTTTCTGAGAAAACTGCCATAGCAAAACCCATGTAATATTAACTTTTACTAATTTCTACCATACAGGTTTCTGTTTACGCAATGAGGGCCAGGACGTTTTTTGAACCATTACACATTGGAACCCGTTTTTTAACTTGTGCTGTTGACAAATGAGTCACTCGTCTTTGTCGTATATATTTGTTGTATATATAAAATAGGGTAAACACACAGGTATTAATCTCACTTAAAGAGTCACAACTTCACCATTCTGACTTTACTTTGTTTGTAGGGGAGAAGGACTTTGTCATATTGGGAAACTTTGGCTCCCCTCCACAGAACTCTGAGTTTGACATCTTTAGAAAAGAGAAGCTCTCAGCCCTAGTACCTTCCAACCAGTTCACCAACATCAGCACCCGCTGCCCTCAGGGCACACTCTGCCTAGATAACATCTGGATCAGCCGCTCCCTTAAGAAGATCTACTCAGGTCAGTTCCTCATCTACTTGTTTTTTCGAAGTCACTATTCATTTATTTAATTTTTGTATTTATTTTTGTACCTTTTGTCTATATTTTTTGTAATGTTTCATGCATTTAGTCATACCTTCTATGACATGTAACATGAATTGTTTTTAAATTTGCTTTTAAAATTGATTTCAAAATGTACTAACTGGATTACTTACATATGGCTAATAAATAGTTCATATGGTATCCACAGAAGACCCTGTACGCTTTTTTTTTTTTTTTTACAATTCTCTTAATTTTTAGTGTTTTACTGTTTAAACTGAAAGTTAATTTTAGTGCTTATCTTTCAGTCCCACTTATGAAATAGCCTTAAAGTAGCCTCTCCATCCCCTTGTGTCTCCACCTCTGGCAGGTCACTGCATGGTAGTGCGGGAGGGCTTGACAAATCCCTGGATCCCAGACAACTGGTCGTGGGGAGGCGTGGCATCAGATCATTGCCCAGTGGTGGCTGAATTTTACATTAACCTGTCTTCTAAGGAGATGAGCAGACGTGCCATGGCAGTAGTGGACAGAGGAGACATGATGGCCAAACATGAGCGATGACAGTTGTCAACGTTAAGATGGCGAGAGGGCGGATGACGCCTTATACGTTTCATAATTTAATGTAGAAACTAATAAGTCATTAAGCCACAGATTTTTCAAATATATATATAGACAATGTACTTTAGAAAGAAAGCATTTTCTATGTGTAAATACAATAAAGAGAAAATATTAGATACAGTATTTATGTTGTATCTGGACTCATAAATGGAAATAGATGCTTTATTGAATGCAGGCCGTCTTTATGATGTTATTTTCCCCTCCTTCCTTACAAGATGAGATAAGTTGCTCTGTAAAGCGCAACTTATCACCACTGCTCTAAAACAAGGAAACACTGCTTTTCAATGCATGTGACCTCAACAGGACAATCGGACGAATTCCTTGTACCAATGCTAAAGTCAAGAACAAAGTTATCTACCTTCTTGCTAAACCACACAGGAAACGACTGAAGCATTAGGCTGGAAGTCTTGCTTCTCCAAAAACAACTTTGTCTTGAGTCGCAGAAAGTTTCACTACAGTATCTCTCCAGGGCTAAGCCTGGGCACTCCTGCTCTTATACTTCTTTTGCAAATACGACTTCCTTATAGAACCAAGAATCAGTTTGTCTATATAGCTGCAACTTACAACAGCTATATTATCAAGGCACTTTACAAGAAATTCATAGATACATCATTATAAATCAGTTTGTATCCAAGTATCCAATCTAAGGAACCCAAGCAAATTGTATCAAGTCATTGAATTGCATTATTCAATCCTCTGGAATCAGCAGACTGAAACAATGGCTTGTGTTGTCGTTGACTCTTCAACAATCTCTCATACTGAGCATGCATGTAGCGACAGTGGAGAGCAAATATTCCCCTTTAACAGGAAGAACACTCAGCGACACACAGGAGCTCTTTCAAGGTGGGCACCGTTTCATTAACAACACCTGTCCCATCAACGAGGAATCCTAATCTGAATCAGAAATAGTTTAATAATCCCAGGGCGAAATTACTTTCGTTACATTACTCCATATGTATTAGACATTACTTATATTAAGAATAAATATATCGCTCCATCTTGCCATCAGTTTGGGGGTCCTTGGCCTGGAAAGCTATGAAGACCCTGTTCTAAAGATAATCTGGAAAACAACTCTGTACACATGTATTGCTGTTTTATTGGGTTTTAGGGTTTGTCCTGTAAATATCATCAGGACTAATCCTTTAGTTTCAATCCACCATAGACTTAAGCTATAGGTAGATTTCCGAAAATCCTAACACATTTTAATTATAGTTGCATGTTAGTTAAATAAGAGGCAAGCAATTATCACAAGAAGAAATTAGACCTTAAAGTGTAAATTATAATTCAGAATTTGGAGCGGCCAATATTTTCTAGTTTGTGAAAAACAAAACAGGTTTAATACAAGTATTTGCTCAAGTTTGACACTAAACTCTGTTCCTTTATTTAGAGTTCTAAACGTATTCCATGATTTGGCCTAGCAATATATACTGTACATCTATACCAGTCCATCACAGCTTTACTGTGTTGTCTGTGCTGGTTTATTTTTTGGGAAATATCATCTGACTGCTAAATGGCAAGTAAAGGGAGCCTCCAAGTAGGAAAGAGCTGTCTCACAAATTTTTCTATCATACTGTACATATGACAAAAAACAACAGTCCAATAAATAAGAAACACAACCATGCTTAGTGAAAACCACAGACACATGGACCTGGATGTTGTTTTTTTATGTAAAACAGGAAGCTCAGTTCTGTGTGGTCAGCAGTAGTTTTGATTTTGGAACTCTCCCGTGGAGGCTAGTTTCTGCAAAATCTCTAAACATATTGTAAAATAGTGAACCCTGACCTCACAAGTGAGATTTGCAGTTACTCAAGATGTTTGACCCAGAATTTTAACTAAATCAGCATAGGAGCTTGAGAGGTAAATTTATTGAAAACAAAATTACAGGATATAGGTATAGCCTGGAGTTGGTGAACAACAATGAGACAGAAGCACATTCAGAACCATGCAGAAGGATCCAGATGGTAAGTCTAGAAGCAGAAGTTCAGAGTCCATAAATCGGGTAAAATTCTTGATAATCGAAGAAGCAAGTTGTCCAGAGGGTAAGGCAAGAAAACCAAAATACAGAAGCAAGGTGAAAAAAAAACTGGAATCAAAACCAGGAACACTGGGCATCTACTGGCTGAAATACTTTCATTGATCTGGCGCTATTTGCATGCTAGTAAACTGCTCATAAAACCATTGACACGCAGGGAGCAGTACAGTAGGGATGAATGAGAGATTAGATTGGGAGCAAAGATGAATGTAAACAAAAATAGGACAAACCGGCCAGAATGACAACATTTAATATTTTGTGCTGTGTTCCTTTTTTGATCTCTTTGACAAATTGAATATGATCTCCTGTGAGGTGTCTCCATTGTTTTTTTCTTTCACTTTATGGTTAACTGCTTTAAAAACCTTCTTTATTGTTAAATGTCAAACTTTTTATTTGATCAATTCTTGATTTGTTTCAGATTGTTCATAATGCACTAATCTTTGGGATCTTTTAGTGTACCTCACATTGTAAGACACATTCTAACTGATCTACTACACACATGTTCAGATCAGGCGGTAATTGGACCTGGGTTGGATAGTGTGACAGAACTCATGGTGTGATTACTAATGTTTAAAGGAGCGAAGAGAGGCTTGAATAGCTTTTGTTCTTCACCGGATTTTTTTTTCTAGGCAACAGAATAATAAAGATATAAGTATCTTGATGTATGTCAGAATGCTAGGGTGGAGTTGTTTTATGTTATAAGGTAAATTAGTTCTACCTGTGCAGAGAATTCAGGTCACATTGTGTCTTGTGTATTTATTTCAGTTTTTTTTCAGTCTGCTTTTTCAGTGAGGGATTTAGCGGCGGCAAGGTTCAGTCTGCACCTATTCCCTTTAGCTATGTGACCCTGGGCCCAACAACAAAGTCACCACTGGACATGAATGTGCTCAGGGATGTGTGAGCAAGGATCAAAAATGGAACATGAGATCCAGCTGGCAGACAATTACCAAACTGATGTTACAGTGCATTTTGTGATTCTTGTGTTCTGTTTACACCTGAATGTACACGGGACAGCGTGTATGAATGGTGTATGTAATTGAACAATGTGCCAGGGCAGCTCGCTTTCATTCATCTTCTTTGGCCCAGCTATGGTTTCAGGTCTCTCAATTAGAGCAGAAGCTAAGAGGCTGGCAATGTGTTTTAACAGATTTGGTTACTGCTTAACATTTATCAGGCACAGACCTTCTCATTTAGAAAATATCTGATTCTGACAGCGGCTTAAATGCTTTTTCAGGCTGATGTATGATTGTTTGCCTATCATGTATTCTGTTTGCACAAACGATAAGAGTAGATAAAAAGGATAAAAGGGACCTCCTTTCAGAGTTTTTTTTGTTGGTTTCACCTGTTTATTTTCTTGTTTACCTCAGCCCATAACTCACCTGTTTCCAGTCCTTATCATCTGCATGTACATACAACCTCACCTATGTTTGTTATCTGCCAGATTGTTGCATCTGACAAAATTTTGTTGCTGATTGTGAGGAGAAAGAGTGTGGTATATAATGATTTGTTATATCATCAGCACCAATGTTTCAGAGGTGCATAGTCAGAAGGGTTAGAAGGTTGAGTTAATATAAAAGATGACAACCTGGTTTGGGGATTATTAAGGAGCATGACACTTGGTAGAGGCGACTGTTGGACTGTCTCACAAGCATCAATGTGAAATTGAACAAACACAAGTGAGAAATGACTCACAATAGATTAAAAATGGTCATCAGAGGTTTACAGGTTTTTTGCTAAGTTCATCCCCAACTTTTCAGCATTGACAGTTCCTTTAAGGACATTGGAAGGGTAGGTGGATTGGCAATGGGTATCACAATTTTGACAAATAGAAGCTTTCATAAACATAGAACAAGTACTTAACCACTATGTCAGCTTGCCAGTTATTTTATCAGTTGATGGAAGTTGTGAGGAACTGGGTGCCGAGCTTCGTCTAGAAGGAGTACCTTTTTAGGCAGAGTATTAACCTACTGTCAAGACCTTTTGGTTCAGATTGAAAAAGAAACACTTGCAATTGTGTCTAGTTGTGAAAAATTTCATCATGCCCACATGGAAGACATCTCCTTATAGAGATTGTTCACAAGTCATTGGAAGTACTATTTAGGATATGACTTATTGCTGCTCCAACAAAACTACAAAGAATCATCTTGCTAAAGCTAACAGGAGAACATTTTTAAAGAAGCACCAGTTCAGTTGTCTCAATGATGTGTCGGAGGTCAACATTAACTCCCAGTATCACAAGGAAAGCTTCAGGAGATCTAAATACTAACATAAGAGGATGTTGAGTTAGAGCTGGTCAAAAATGCCATTGTAAAAGGCTGACTGCTGACTACAATCACACATGTCATCATTGAAGTCTGTATTTGCATGTTATGGTGTTCCGGATTAATATTCTCACATAATGGTAGAGCCAAGAGATTTCAGCTAGAAGTGGGATTTTAAATTTACAAACGTAAATCCATTAGAATTTGATTTAGCCTTGAGGAAGACCATGCAAAAAATGTAGATTCATATTTCCAGTTGGAACTAAGTTGCCCCTGTCCTACCCTGAAGTTTATCTTCGATTGTGCTTTTACTTCAAAAAGTACCACAATCGACAGTAATTTTATAACAAAATGTGATCAAAGGAAGGGAAAGTCTTTCAAATATGTTTTGTAAAATAAAAACTTTTCAGTGAGCTGCTCGATCACTTTTTCCTGTAAAAAAATGAAAAGCAAACACAAATAGATTTTTTTTAATTGTTTTTTGAGTCAAAGACAAAAACAACAAAACTGGGATATTCATTCTGAAATAGGCAGTTTTTTAACCAACTAACAGTACACCATTACGAACAGCTCATACATTAAGCGGTAAAAAGGTAGACTACAAGTCAAAACTTCCAATAAAGCATCTGATAAAACATGTCATAACCTTATCTCTTTTCAACATAAACTTCTTACATAACGGAGTCAAGAAAAGAACAAGGTGCAATAAGGTGTTTTTCTTTAGTAAAGAGAGAGACTCCGTTGGGGAAAACATTATTTTGCATGGACGTATAAAATCATATGGCTTTTTTTGTATTGAAATCTGAAATGATTTTTAATGTATCCTGAACATGGTCTAACATTTTTGGTGTAAAATAATGGGGACTTCAATAGTTGGCATTTTTAAAGACAGCATTGTGAGATACCTGGTGGGTATGACTTAGTTTGTACTCAGGCAGGGAAACTTCTTCCAGCTCTTTATCTATCCCCCAGTCTTCACCTGTGGCTGCCAAAATATTTAATTAATATTAATGAACACAGTACGACTCCGCAATATTCTGCACAATGGAAGCAAACAATTGGGATAGTTCTGACTATTAGTCTGACTTTTAGTCATGACAGTTTTCCCTGAGGAAAAGGTGTGGGGCAGGTGGAATTTACCGTAACTAACTTGGCAGCATGATGTCTATTCATACTTTTATGTAATGATTTATTTTAAAAATGTATATAATTATTTAACTCTGTATTAAGTCTTAAATAAATAGAATAAAAACATTTGATGTATTTTAAGGGGTCACCAACTTCTGGCACTATTTTTGGGGGTTCACAGAGCGAAAGATTTGGGAATCACTGGATTACAAGAAGCTTTTATCAAAAGGTGTGTAAAAACTTAATTTATACAAATTCAGTTAATGCCTATTTATGGGTCATTCTTAAGGATTAAGTGTGATGCTACAGTATATTTTGTGTTCACCTCACTATAAGAACTTTCAGAAGTCCACAGAAGGAGACTGCTTGAAACTACTCTCTTCGTTAAATGTTACTATGAACTTTGTATAAAAATTCTTAAACCTGTTATGAGCAATTTCTGTTAACTGAGATTTTCCTGAATGTGTTTTGTAGTCTGTAAACTCTGAAAATGTTGTGCAGTGTATTTAAATTGTCCTCACTAGTTGATTCTTACTCAAGAAGCGCTTCATTTTTTAACTGGAATTTAAGTGTGAGATTGGAAAAAAGTCCATTTTTTTGTTGTTGTGTTTTTTAATAAGATTTAATAATTTTATAAAACTTTTGAACATTTCTTTAAAATATTGGCTGTGCTGTTTACATGAAAAAGATCTGCACTACCAAGATTCTACTTTGCATTCCTTGAACTAATAATATTATCCAGGGATAAAAGAATATACAGTATATAGATTTATATTTTGATGAAAGAAGCAGATTTAGTGATTTTTTTTATATTATCTGAAAAACAGCTATAAATTTTGGATTCCAACCAACAAGATGTTGTGAGAGTCCAACTTCTACATGGCAGCGCTTAATAAAATGCACAATACCTTATACAGTAAATGAAAAAAACACAATCTACTGGTGTAAATCGTACAATGATAACACTAAACCTGAATCCAAAACATCCTTGTGATCATGTTTAAAAGGGGTTGTATTCTTTCCCAGTGGAAAAATTAATAAACTAATGCTGATTAAGAACCTGAACTTGACAGACCAGTCTTAGAATTTAACACCAGACACAGCACAGCATTTTGCTACCATGCATTAGTGATGCATGCAGGCAGTAGCTCAACAGCAGCTTTATTGGTGGACCATGGAAGACAAAGATAACTGTGGCTCAGACCAGGAGCTTCAGCTCTTCATCAGTCAGCTGATTGACCGCCATTATTTTCGTCAGCTGCTCAGCATATTTCCCCTGATCCTGCATAAAGTGTGGGATGCGGACGTTCTCCATCTGAGCGAGGGGTTTCAGACGATCCACATCTTCAAATGATACCTGAATCCAGCAGAACAACAAAGGTTACTCTCCTCAGCCTGGCAGTACTAAAGCTCTGATTGGACTCCAGATAAATATACAGCTTCCTTATTAAAATAACAAAGAAAGTGAGAACTTTCAAACATCACTTCTTACATAACTCCTGTACTGGGTATTGTTTCATCATTATTTCATTTTTTCCTTTGAAGCAGAAGAATGTAGCTTGTTCCTGTAGGGTGGTTATGTAACCTGCAAGTCGTTTTAGAAGTCTGATATTAAACCATTCATAGTTTGAAGAGACCTGATTTAATGTGACGGCATGTCATGAAGAATATTCCTCTAAAGTTACAACTTACTGATGATGAACTGAAAGAGAAACAACAAAGGGACCAAGTAGAATCTAGAAAATTCAGGGAGGTCCAAAGGAATACATCTTTAAAAGAACATAGACTATATTTAGCTTTTTAGAAGACCGTTGACAACAGATCTGTTAGTTTAACATCGTTAAACCCTTCGTACTTCAGATGTGTGCAGCTATTCATGGATAAGCAAAAACATTGAAGTGACACTGAAACCATGATTTAACTGAACTAGTTATTGTAGCAAGTCTCTGGGTTTTATCACCTATTATTTCTATAATAGTCCCTAGCATTAAACTAAAATACAAGTTCAAGCAATAACTGGTTATTAGTTGAGACAACAGCTTACCTTTACTGACCATACAAAGACAGAAGAGGCCAAACATGTTAAAAGGACGATCAATGCAAATGTATCCAATTAGGATACAAAACAAGCATAGAGCTGGTCAGATTTCTGAGGACAGTTTTATACAGAGATGGGTAAATATAACAAGAATTATTAATGCACTGGAAACTGTTTTTTCAATTACAACAGTAAAACTTGAGCTAGAGCAGATTTTAATATGGAGGTCATAATCAAAAACTGTAGAAATCCAGCTGACAGCCCTTTGGATGTTATACTTCAGATTCCTCACCTTTCCAAGACCCATCAGCATGGGGAAGTCAATCTTGTCTCTGTATCTCAGGATCTTCAGTATACCCTCCAGATAAACCTGGTCCTTACTAAAACATCCTTCAGTATGAGAGATAAGATCAGTCAAGTTTGATAGAAAAAATAAAACTGAATACATAATGCCAGCTGCCCTTACACATACCTGGCTGAGCTGTATTCATCTGGCCTCTCTTGGCACGGACACAGTAGTCCCATCGTGTGTTTGGGTCCTGAACAAAGCGCTCCAGGTTGTGGAAGAGATGAGAGAAGGACATGTGCATCGCCTGATAGATGGTGTAATAGAGCAGTGCGGCGCGCCACAGGGTGGGGTCCTTCCTGAACAGAACACTGTGGATGCTGGCGAGGCCCTCCTCTGTTGGGTTCAGAGGCTTCAGGTTGTACTTCTTTCTTCCCACACTGCTGCTCCAAGGCTGCAGGCAGTTGTTGATTCCTCTAAAGTAATGAGTGCCTGAAAGACACCACAATGTTTTTACATAGCTGTAGTTGAGTAATCTATTAATTTCATTATCAATCATTATCTATTAATGTCATTAGTAAATCTAATAATGTCATTATCTATCTTTTTTCCATCAACTTTGACAAGCTTCCTTGTCACAGCATGAGAAAAATCACAGCCACAGCATGATGCTGTTGTCACCATGTTTGGCAGTAGGAGAGCTGTGTTTAAGGTGTTATGTTAAGTTTCCTACTACACACAGTTTTACATCAGGGAAAAAAGCTATGAAATCTTGAATTTTTTGACAATTATTCAGTGCGATTTTTGATGCTGTGGAACTCAAAGGACTTTCTCCTTGTTTTATTACTTACAGATAAGTTATGTTTAACTGTTCAGCAGATTAGCACCTTAAAAGCACAGATAAAATCTATGAGACAATGTAAAAATAATATCTATCTATCTGTCTGTCTGTCTGTCTGTCTGTTTGCAGATATGCAAACAGAACAGCCTCCGTCCTGCAAAGGTCTTCTGTCTGTCTGTCTGTCTGTCTGTCTGTCTGTCTGTCTGTCTGTCTGTCTGTCTGTCTGTCTGTCTGTCTGTCTGTCTGTCTATCTATCTATCTATCTAACGTAATGGGCAAGGATGATATTCCTAACTCCAGCCGAGGTTACTGTGGAATATTGTCAATTAGCATTGCATGACACCCATAACCCTGTCATACAATTATTCATAAAACATTTTGTAAACCATGTCATATAGCTTCAGAGCAAAGGACAACTTTTTCAGAACCTGTAACAAAAAATCCCTGCATTTTGTGATGTGAATACAAGTGACAAGTGTCAAACACACGCACACACGCACACATACAATCAAAACAAGTCAAAGCAAATGATAGGCGCTTTGTGTCCGGGCTTCTCCACCCACCGATCTCATGCCTCAGCATTCCCTCCAGCCAGTGCTCCCGTGCGCTGGAGGTGTTGATGGTCATCGTGGGTCTGCCGTTCACCACCGTCATTGATGCTCTAGACAGTAGATCATCTGTCACCTGAACTACAATCTATTAACAGAACAAAAACATAAGCAATACAGTAGAATTTTTTGCTGGTCCAGGAGATGTGAATGTTGCAGTTTATGTTGCAACTCAATGCAATATCATTTGAATAATCAACCAAAAGTGATATTTCTAGATTGAAAACCAGGATCTGTTTGAATGCATGTATGACTGGAATTAAATGATTTTTGTAAAGTGTCTCGGAACGATGTGTTGTAAATAAAATCAGGTAAGTATGACGTAGAGTAGATCAAGACTTTACCACTATATGATTTCAAGAATTAAATTTACTTTTTGTTAAACTATTCAGTATATATTAGGAATGTTTTTTTAAGTCCTTGATGTTTGTTCAGATTTGCTTCAGATGAAGTGTGACAAAGTACAGTATTTGTTTAGCTATCGTGTTTTTCAGTTAGCTAAGTATGTTTCAAATAATCACAATCAAAAGAGGACATTTTACCTTTGTAAGATGTTGATGTTGGTCTTTGCCAGCATCTTTGAATATGTTTGTGTGTCTTATAAGCCAATGAGGGCTGTACACCTTGTAAGGTGTATGGCACAAAACAAATAAAGTAATACAACTGCTATACAGAAAAATGGTCGCTGTTGCCAAAAATGTGTAGTAATAAAGAGTTTAAAAACATGTTCTTACATTTTTTATTCTTAACACATTTAATAATTAAACAGTGAATTAAAGTGAACAAATACTTTTTAAAAATGTATATTTCTTTATCAGTTTTGTTGAATTGCCTGTGGTTTTGCACAGTTAGGACCAAGGTAGAAGCTGAGGCTGTTTCGGGGTTCCATGGCATGGAAAAGTTTAGGAAACCTTTGTCTAGAAAATCAATACATCACTACTAGAAAAAATGATTATATAAACCATATCACCATACCAAAATGCTTCAGAATGTTTCCACAAATGATGCTGTTTTTGATGATGATGATGCAAAGTAGATTTGCTTGATTTTATTCATTCTGCCTCCTTACTTGGAGGGTCCTGCTACGGTAGTATGTATTGACATATTGATGTAACTTCCTGTCGTTGCACTGTGCGTCTGTTAGAGTCTGCTAGCTCCGCGCTTTCTCTTATACTCCGAATTCTCGGTACTGAGACTTTTCTAGCCAATTCTAAACACCCCTGCACACTATTCACAGATTTCTGTTGTTCCACTTGACGTTTTTAGAAACAGTAATTATTCTAAACAGGCCTTTTTTGTGTGGTGAGCACTCGGTAGCTTAGTTAGCTGAGCTTTTAGCAGTGCTATGGCTTCTCCCTCTGCATCTCCTCTTTCCTGCTCTGTGTCAGATATTTAGTTATTCCTCTGCCTCCTTTAGAGACACTGCTATGTGCATTAAATGTAGCATTTTTTTTTAGCTTTGGAGGCGAGGGTTCGGAATTGGAAGCTTGGCTCCGTGCTATTGAAACACCCACAGATAGCCGAGGCCCATTAGCTAGCGTGGAGCCAACAAGAACAGGATGCCCTAGTCGTCCTTTAGCAAATCCTGTGCAGCCGGGAAATCTGGCTGGCTGGGTGACTGTACGCAGAAAGCATAGTCCCAGAACCCAGGCTAACCTCTTGACGTTCAAATCAATTTTCTCCACTCAGCAATACACCCGCTGTGAAGCAGACTCTGGTAATTGGCAGCTCCATAGTCAGAAACGTGGCTTTAGGTTGTCTCCCTGGTTTAATTCAGAACTTCGGACCTTAAAGGGAAACACCAGGAAATTAAAGAACCAGTGGCAGTCTTCGCTTTTATCGGAGTCCTATTCATTCTTGAAAAAAAGTGTGCTTCTGTATAAAATGACCCTTCCCCAAGCTAGGTCTGCATATTTTACATTATTAATAGAGGAGAATAGGAACGAACCTAGGTTTCTTTTTAATACAGTTGCCAAACTTACGAGAAATGAAAAGTGTTGTGCCATCCATTTCTCCAACTCCTAGCTGAAATTACTTTAAGGAATTCTATATGGATAAAATTGAATCTATTAAAACTAAATTTGATGGCATCCTCCCAAACATAACTATTACCTCAGTCAACAAGGAGGCACTGGATGTGGCCCTGGAGCCAGATCTCTGAAGTGTTTTGTTCCAGTTGAGCCTTCTGAGCTTTCAAAATATTGTCTTCATCTAAGCCTTCAACTTGTATGTTGTATCCAATCCCAACCAAATTGTTTAAAGAAGTATTTCCTATTATTATTACCCCCATGTTTGAAAATGATTAATTTCTGATATACCTAAAATCCTTGAAAAACTAGTTGCTAATCAACTGAGAAAATATTTGTGGAAAAATGACCTATTTGAAAAATTTCAGTAAGGCTCATAACGCTGAGACAGCTCTCCTTAAAGTCACAAATGATATTCTCACGGCCTCAGACAATGGACTTGTGTCTATTCTAGTTCTGTTAGATCTCAATGCTGCTTTTGACACAGTCGATCACAATATCCTCATAGAAAGCCTTAAACGCATTGGAGAGATGAAGGGAACAGCACTAGGCTGGTTTAAATTGTATTTATCTGATAGATCCCAGTTTGTTTATATAAATGACAAATCTTCTCTCCATTGTAAGTTTACTTGTGGAGTACCAACGGGTTCTGTACTTGGTCCGATGTTATTTACTATATACATGCTCCCTGTTGGTAAAATCATCAGACAGCATTGTGTTAATTTCCACTGTTATGCTGATGATACACAACTGTATTTATCCATAAATCCTTATGAATCCAGTCAGTTTGGTAGATTACGGGCATGTCTACAAAACATCAAAATGTGGATGACTTTAAACTTTGTGCTCTTGAACTCTGAAAAGACAGAAGTTGTTATCTTTGGACCAGAGCTTCTGAAAAAACTGCTTAGTCAACTCCTTAAACTGGATAGCATCAAATTGGGCTTTGGTAACAATGTACACAACCTTGGTGTTATTTTTGACCAGGATATGTCTTTCAAGTCCCAAATAAAACAGGTATCTAAGATTTCCTTCTTTGGCCTTAGGAATATAGCAAAAAATAGAATTATTCTCTCTAGGACTGATGCTGAAAAACTAGTTCATGAATTTGTTACTTCAAGGCTGGACTATTGTAACTCTCTATTAGCAGGGATTTTGCAAAATGCAGTAAAAAGTCTTCAGTTGGTCCAAAATGCTGCAGAGTTCTGATGAAACTTAAACAGAGAGATAATATCTCCCCTATTTTAGCTTACCTTCATTGGCTCCCTGTCAAACTTAGAACAGATTTTAAGATTTTTTTTTTGACATATAAAGCCCTCACTAATCAAGCTGCATCATACATTAGAGATCTGATTACTTCTTATGTCCCTAACAGAGCACTTAGCTCTCAGACTACAGGTTTACTGGTGGTTCCTAGAATCTCTAAAAGCAGAATGGAAGGGAGATCTTTTTGTTATAAGGCTCCTCTCCTGTGGAACCAGCTTCCAGCTTTAGTCTGTGAGGCAGACACCCTGTCTAGTTTCAAATCTAGGCTTAAAACCTTCCTGTTTGATAAAGTTTGTAGTTAGGAAGAGGTAGAGACGACAGCCTAATCCGGTTGGGGGAAGAACTCAGTCTTGACAGACGGTTCTCCTTTGCTCTACCTTCTTCATGTCTGACTCTTTAAGTTATTTCTATAGTTATGCAGCTATAGGCTTAGACTCCTGGAGGACAATCTGACCACTTCTCTCTCTGCTACTTTCTTCCTTTGTCCAATAAAGCAATATCACACGAGAGGGAGTGCTACATCGGTGAATATCGGCACTGGTGTGATTCGTAGGCACAAGGCAGCATGGTCGAGTGCCGCAGACAATCACATGACCTCGAGTGTGATATTGCCTTTATACAGCATTTCTACAAACTGTTGTATAAAAAATACAAACTGATTTATTTGTTTATTTGATGATCTGTTGGCTCCACCAACACAAATAGTTCCTCGATAACGCTGTTGCCATGCAACAAACGTTAACATTTTCTACGCACAAGCTACTTTGTATCATTTAAAATTAACTGTTAGAATTCTGGTGTAGCGGAGTGATACACCTGTGAACAGTCCCAGTGCTGTTACCTGTGAAAATCAGCACTCATGGAAAGTCTCTTGTCCTATCAGATTATTCGGTCGGAACTAACTGTTGTATAATCTGCTTTAGTTACCGATATTTCAACCTTGTTAACCTTTTGTAGTAACCACACCTGGTCTGGCGTTCTGTTAGCTGAGACAGCTTCTTGGACGAGAACATGGGGCGAGATGCTGCCAGTGATGCTCTACAACTGCTGCTCTTTTATTTTCTGTATCCTCTGCATCTCTTATAGTTTTCTGTCTCTTCAAACCCCCAGTCGGTCGTCGTAAGTTTTGCTGGAGGTTTTTTCCTGTTAGAGGGGAGTTTTTCCTCTCCACTGTCGCTACATGCTCAGTATAAGGGATTGCTGTAAAGTCATACAGGTCAATGAGTCGATGCAATCTGCTGGGGTTCCTTAGATTGGAAACTTTTTCAAACTGATTGTAATATATCTATGATTTTATTTGATTTTCTTGTAAAGTGCCTTGGGCGAAATCTGTTGTAAATTGGCGCTATATAAATAAACTGATTCGTGATCCTTAAAAGCGAACCGAGGCATGACCTTCGAAAACACTTTTCCCTTAACGAATTTTAGAGACGTCAACTGGTTTGTGCTGCACTGTAAAATCAATCCACAACTCAAACACAGCAAGTACTGAACTGCCTTTTCTGGTCGGTTTGAATCCTTGGCAGATAGAGCAGGAAAGGAAAGAACAGAACAGGCTGTGTTCACTTCCTACCTCGCCCACACACCCTTCCTTCTCCATGTACTTCTTAACGTTGCTCCAGATACGACTCTTGCTAAGAAGGTTGCCACCAGTGACACGCTCGAAAGTCTCGTAGCTGCCATATCGCTCCAATGCCAGCTCCATTATGTTCACCGCCTGCAATAGAAGAACCCCCACACAACATTTATCTATTTATCATAGGGAACGATTGTTGAGACTTCACCGCAATCACCTTCACTGCAGTCACCTACATGTGTCAACATTGGTGGAGACCGTTGACACATGTAGGTAGGCGGCTGCATCCCTTTATAATGACCAGGGGAAGGAAGCAGGAGACTGCTACCTGGGTGTACAATTGGAGTTTAGAGTTTAAAAGAAGTTAAACTAACAAAGTCAGTCTTCTCTGGATGTTTGGCTCTGTAACAGACCATAATATCACACAGCATTAGTTTGAATATTGATTTTTCCAGTTATTACACAACTTCGCCCCTCCAGTGGGGCACAATTGCTAAGCAGAATGTGCATCAATAACGACATGTAAACTGAGTCTGTTAGGTCCACCATGAAATGGAAAATTAACTGGTAAAACTAGACCGGTGTGGCTTTTGATCACCAATAACAATAATAAAGGGTTGTTTAAAGGCAAGTTCTTATGTAAAGTCTTCATTAAATATTTGCGAAGGGCCTTTAAAATTTGTTTCAAATGTTACATTTAAAAGTAAGTAGCTTTGAACTATTATATCTATCTTTTATCATTCTCCATATTTACATTAGAAGCTCATTTTATTCTACAAAATATTTTTTTGTAGTTTGAACTTTTTAGCTTTTCATAATAAAAACAGTTTATGTATTACTTATCTTTGAAAAAAATAAACCAATGTGGACCCGTGGAGTGGACTTGCATTCTCCGTGTTTATGAAATATTTTATCCTATTGTCAAAACTGTCTGAGTGTAATGTAACCTTCAGCTGTTTTGTTTCTAGTCTCAGAAGTTATTCTGAGAACCGTGAAGAACAAGCAGCTTCATTAACATCGTGGAACACAACAGACAGGCTAAGGAGGAAACTGTGTGGATGTTTAAAGAAGGCACTCTGTAACTTGGTATGTGGAAAGGGAGTGTTAGGTTATTGATGGTTGGAAGTCTCGTCTGAAATACTTTTGCCTTTTCTCTCTCCCTCAATCCATGCCTAGCATCTGGTAAAAGATGACAAGTAGTGAAAAAACAGGGTTTGTTTATAAATATATAGCACAACTCCAAACCGGTTTTCCTTTCAAAAGACAGGGAAGCTGGTCTGATTTGATGAGAACATGAATGGAGCTAACAAAACTTGTAATCCTGGAAAAAAAAAATATTTTAGAGGTTGCATAGGATTAGACCAGGTGTGGAAATTAAACATTTTCTTCATTAGCCACTGTAGCTAGTGGGGAAAAGCAAAATGATAGGTTAGCATCACTTCACCTGTGTTAGAAAATGATCTGAGGCATTGTTATGGCGTTCCAGGATAACTTCAGGAACTGGGTTGCTGTATTCAAACTGGGGATTGTAGTTGAAGTCAGAATTGAAGAACTTGTCCTTCTCTTTCTCGACATTAGACGGCTTGATGGCGGTCAGGATGCAGAGCTTCTTGACATGATCTACCTCTCGAGAGATCGATGCTTTGTGGAACGATGGGAGCACGGGACGATTCACATTTTGGATATAGGCTTTCTTGAGCTGGGGAACTGTGCGAGGGGTCAGTCCGATCTTGCTTCCCACCACTGTCAAGGTCCTAGTTGGCTTTAAAAGATTGCAGTTGCCGCCTGAGAGGACACAGTTTGTCTGGATGGGTTTTTCACCCACATCTGGAATGCATGTCTTTCTCTGAGACAAGGTCAGACGTTTTCTTCTACTAGATGTTGAGCCACCTTTCACTGAGGTCTTTGGCCTCTTGCACAGGAGCTTCTTCTTCTTCTTCTCCTCCCCGGCTTGCAGCAGCACATTGTAACTGTCGCAGCCAGTGCCGGGGAGCCCCTTGAGAACAGTGGAGGAAATCTTTTCAAGAAACACCTGACTTGGACTCACCACCCTGTCAGCAGAGTTGAAGATGGACTTCTTAGACAAATCTACCTCTGGCCAGTGAAGTTGTTCTGAAAGAGGAGAAAGACCAGGACAAGAAGCTCATTATTCTGAATAATTTTTGCTTCAGTATCACTCTAAGAAGCAGCAAGTGGAAATTAGCCAGCATAACTATTTTATCAGGGAAGGATAAAATTTGATCAGTTTTGACAAACATGATTTACTATGTTCTCTACAACAGAACAGCTGGTGTAATCTTTGATCTGATATAATCTGTGGTAACTACTCCGGACTGGCTGCTGCTCAGCCAGAACAGCATAGCTTCAGGATTGTCAGAATCAGGAGTCAGTGTCCAGACTTTCCAGAGAAATCGATTTCCATTATGCCTACATAGCTGAAAGTATAGAAAGAATGGCTCAGCAATGTCAGCTAAGAAGCCTTGATCACAAAAAGAGCATGCTCCTTTTAGTCTGCACCACACAAACTGATGAGGTAATTTGGACAGGGAGACAATTTAAAAAGCTTCAATGTTTTACTCACCATCATTACCTAAAAGATCAGCTGAGTTTCTAAAGCATCAAAATTAGCTAAACTGAAAGAGTTTAAGTTCTTTATAACAGTTTTTATCAATATAGAGAAGGAATGGATAGATGTTTACATCCACTCATAATGATGTACATGGTTAAATATTGCAATGGCAATGTATAAGTTTTTCTTCTTTTTTACCTCTGTCTCATCTGTATCAAACAGTTTGTGGCCTTCAGCATTTTGGAAAATAGACTGTTTGTCTAGTTTGACAATCTGCTGAGGTGAAACATTGTCCAACAACTGAATATTACAGCAGCACAAAAAAGCAGGTCCTGAACCCTCAGAACAAACTAGTCAATGCAAACCAGCAGTACTGTTCAGCGGTACCATTATGCAGCAGCTGAAATAACAGTGTAAATCTTGTTTTGTTTTTCTATATCAAAATACAGCTAGCTCAGAAAGTGTCATTTTTCATTTGTTAGCTTATGGATTTGTAATATCCCATGATTGTGTTTACAGTTTCTTTTGAAACAAATGCTATACCAAACATGGTTCGCTTATTTGAAACTATTTCATGATAATCATAAAACTGTGTAGCAGAGAACAACATTTAATCAATTTTACCAATCCAGTGGAATCTTGTTGATGGCTATAAAAACGTTTATCTTTAAGGCCTTTGGAGCTTTATGACAATTAAACAAAAATAGGATTGTTATAAGTGTAATTAAACCTTAGCGGATTACAAAAACTCCACCATGAATTCCACCTTGTGCATCTAATTTTCGATTTGTGGTGGAATGTAAAAGGGGTTTGAATTAGCAGCTGAGAGCCTGGCAGCTCACCCTGCTGTAAAACAGCCGCGACCAGCCGGGAATACCAAGCGTCTCATTTATAGGTGGTGAAACGCTCATTACCTTACCTGTAACTTTAATTGACTCCAGCATCTTCTTCAGCGTACAATCCAACAATCTGTCGAATTAATGAAATTAACAAAATGCTAATAAAGAGAAGTAGGACACCAGCCGCGTTGTTATTACTCCTGCAGAACTGTCAGCCACACGACACAGTCTCTGAAGGCTCTGTCTGCAGTGACTGACTGGTTACCATGGCTTCAGCTTTTACGTCGTACTGCGCATACGTACGTACGTCAGCGCCTAATGGAGCGGGTGGCCCGTTGTGGTGGCACGTCAGCGCGTACGCCATATTGGATGTGGCAGATCTGTCCTGAAATCTAATCAAAGCAAATTGACTGAAACTCACACAGCGCCTTACTACATGGTGCTGTAATAAGTAAGTTATAATGGGTTTTGTTTTTAGACATTTTCTATATTTTATGACTAAGCAATGTTCATATTTTGTTTTTTTCCCACTCTACTCATACTACATTATAGATTACCTCAAATAGTCCAAGACTAAACTAGCATAGCTGGTCTAAATAACTGGATCAGATGAAGCTTTTCAATGGTGTCAGATAGGTTTGGTACTTAAGTTACATGCCTAAAACAACACTTACACACAGATTGTTTATCTCGTTCAAAGGAAGACGTAGTTGACCTGTCCATATCATTTATAAATGGCAAATTACTTGGTAGGTTGGTACAACCAGGGGTGAAAGTGGTTTTAAATTCTTGCCGGTACTCAGTGGGGGAGTGAGATCTCTCTCTGACACAGCAAAGTCCAAACTCAAACTAAAGTGTATCAGCATTTTACTTTACTGTAGCCTATCTGTATAAGGAAAAAGTTACAATCACTTGATAATGTAAAATATATATTTTTCCAATTGTTAAAGATCTCCCATGTCTGAAACACAGAAACCATTTTCTGATGCATTGAAAAATTCTGCTAGGACACCCAAGCACCAGACATACCTTCTGCTCAGAACACTGATTTATTCATTTATTAATACCAGGGCAGCTCACACAGCATAATAAAGCCAACACGTTTAGCCTTTCATCAACAATTCCCTCCTTCCAGAATGCGCCCAACATTCCTTGCAAGCCAAAAACACTTAACCTCGGAGAACAGTAACAGTGCAACAGCACAAATGAACACCTAATATTAATCCATAACAGATCATTACAGTATATACTTAAAAAAGTGATCTAGAATAAGTTTTGTTTTTTTTGCAGTTTGTGCATCTCTGATAACAGAGCATAGCAGAAATATGTGCGTAAAACTCAGTTCCTCTCTGAATAAGAGTTACAATTCAAATTTTTCGCATTAAATATAAACCTCAGATGTATTAGCGGCAGCAGCAGCAACCAATCAGGCTTGCCAATCAGAAGAGATATTGTTTGGTTGCAATTAAGAGGTCAAAGGCAATGAGGTTTCTGATCATTTCGTTCACCTGAAAACTTTAAATGTACCAAAAAAATGCTCAGTTTCATTGGTCAGCTGAGGAATTTAAAATTGTTTTTAAATCCATAGGTGGGACTTTTAGATGCAAAAGTTTACAGTCAGTTGGAAACATCTTTAAATAAATGGAATTGTTTTTTTTAGGGTTAAGAGCTTGATTCCAGGCTCTTTTTCCTGACATGATGCCTTCTCACCCTGAACTTCAGCTTGTTCAAAGTCTTCATCAGCTGATTTTCTAATTTTCTGGGGTAACGTTTCATCCTCAGTTTCCCTTTCTCTTCTTTTGAACAAAGAAGTTATTTTTCTCTGCATTGTCGTCAAGTTTTAATTTTGTCTAACTGAAAATTTTGAAAGTTCTGTTGTTTTTGCGGTCATATCTAAGCCTGTAGATGAGTGATTTATTGTTTGTCCTGTCCCAAAGAAAGCGGCGTTGTTTTTTGTCTGTGCACCACTTGTGTAAAACCTCTCAGTCCATTAAATCGAATGCACCAATCTCCTTGACTACCGGCGCACAATCTTTCACCCCTGGGTACAACACTTGTGAGATCAATAGAAAGAAGATAAATACGAGTTTGCCTCATATTTATTCATGTGTTATGTGCCGCATACATTGCTGTCTTTGCTCTGCTTTCTGCTAATTATATCTCCACAGGTATGATTCGTTGCCTTTTCCCAGTTTCCCAAAGATGCTTCAGGAGCGATCTAGTAGCGGCTAGTTTTTTGGTTCCTTTGTTTTGTTTGTTTGTTTTTGTTATTGATTGTTTGTTTCAAATTGAATATTGTTATGTGTATATTTCACTCTGTGCACCCCCCACCCCTCTGTCCTGTTTAGCTTTACAATGTATATAACACCTCAGTAATCAATAAATGATCAAGGTATTGGGATCAAGGGGGGCTCTATAAAGCCTCACTTGGAAAAGCAAATATGTTAAGCACAACTATGTCAGCCTGAAACTCATTCTACTAGCCATGATGCTGAACAGGACCAGGAAAAAAAAAAAAAAAGTTTGGCTTTTGTTATTGATAATCAGATTTCAGTGCATTAATCAGTGTTTTTTCAATATTTACACATCTCTGTACAAAACTGTCCACAGAAATCTGACCAGTTCTCTGCTTGCTTTTTATCCTAAATGGATACATTTGAATTGATCGTTCCTTTTAACATGTCTTAGTATGGTCAGTAAAAGTAAGCTGTTGTCTCAACTAATAACCAGTCCTTGCTTGAAGTTTTGGTTTACTTCTACACTATTGTAAAGATAATACGTGATAAAACACAGCAGCATGCTCCAATGACTAGTTCAACTAAATCAGAGTTATATGACTTGCATTTTAAATGATGTTTTCCAGATCATGTTGTGCACTTCACTCTTGGAAGAAAGCCCATCCCTCAAACGGTGTGGGACACAAAATCAGTTTTGAAATAATATGTGTTAAGTTGAAATTTTAAATCTAACATTCGTTTTTCATTTTACTGAAAGATTTCATCGAAAAAAACTTGCAGGAATATAGGCTTAACTAGAGAGTAAATTTCTCTCGAAACATTGTATTTATTTATTTTTTTCATTTGCATTTTACTTTTTTCTTCTTCTATCCTTTAAATTTAAAACGGCGGTCTTTTTTGGAGTAATACGGTAGCAATCCTCTCTGCGCGTTTTTATTTGCATGCATGGCTGGCTCTCGTGACAAATGTGGGCGTGGTTATAGACACACATAACTGCCTTTTTCCCTCTCGTCTAGGCAGTGATTGGCTGGCCAACCGTAAAGTCCAGGACGTCGTTTTCGATTGGTTGTCAGGTGCCTTCTTCAAAGCTTCGAGTCTGCGCAGTAGCCGCAGCGCTGAAATTCAAATTTCAACCGAAGCTGTTTCGTCGAGGAAAAGCAGCTGAGTAGAGAGGATCCCTGTGCGCTTCTTGTCCTGCTTCGTTACACATAGCCAGCGTACTAAACTGTTAATATAGTCTTTTTCGTGAGTACTGCTTGTGTGGCTACAAATAGCCCGAAATGGATCCGTTTACTGAGGTGAGTTGTAGAATTTAACGTACAACCTAGCTTACGCATAATAATCGACGTTAATGTTTCTTGCTAATGCCTGAAGCTGTGATACTAGTTTGGTTTCTTGTAAGAATATTTCAGTTGTTTTTGTTTCATGTACCTGTCAGGTAAGGTAAAGTTTAGTTAGTTTTAATAGATTTATATTTTGGATACTTCAATCAGAAACACAACTGTGTCCATACTGTAGATTTTGTGTCAAATCCTATTTCTCGCATAGTTATTATATTCTTATATTTTATTACATTATTTAAAATTGCTCTCAGGGTGTAAACTGGACCGGGGGATTAGAATTTCGTCCCACCTCATGTACCACATGTGATGTGATGACAAATAAAGATTCCTTGATTCCTTGAACTGTCTTGAAACAGTGACCTAGTCAAAGTGACTCTTTGTTTAAATCTGAGTTTGAGGCTCAGTCTTTTTCTTTATCCTGCTCCTGAAACTGTCCAACTCTACAGACGGCTCAAAGCATAATTATTTTTGTGCCTCCAGCTAAATTACTTGAACAGTGAGGCATCTGAAAAGCAGAGGGCAAAGACAGGCGTGGCTCAAACCTGAGGAATGTGATGTCAGATTTTCCAACTCGGGGCTGGTGTCTTACTGAAACTGTGGTGACTTGGAGGAGAGACTAGGGAATGTGTTTAGGCTTGCAAAGTACATTAAATCAGATTGTTTGAAAGACTTGGCAAACTGAATCACATAGGGAAAAAAAGGTAGAGATGGTGTAAGTAACCCTTTTTGAATTTATTAGGCTTTTAAGTTGCATTTAATTGAGAAATTAAACAAAGTGAATCAGGAAATGAACCCTAAAGTATGCTCAGTTATAAGGCATAACGCTATTAGAAAATCTGCAAATTTTCTTTCCTTTTTTTTCTCTATATGTTGCTTTTTACACTTTATGAGCCTTAGTGTTTTTGGCAATGCCATTTGGGTCTGATTGTAGGTTTTGCTGTTGTAGGACTGGCTACATGTCGCGTCTTCATAAAAATACAACTTCAGAGCTCTTCAAATAAATAAAAAATAATTGGAATCCAAATAATCCTTTGTGATTTTATATATATATATATATATATATATATATATTGCAAACACTTATATTGCAATGACGATGTCCATAATATTTTTCAGCCCTACTTAGTTACATCAGCATTAGACTTAAGATAAGAAATCAGAATAAAGTGGCTTAGCAAAATGTTTTAATGATAAAATTCTGTATATGCACATTAACTTTAAGTGTTTTTGTGTGATGTGGTTTT
This sequence comes from Orestias chungarensis, assembly GCA_032876305.1. Lineage (NCBI taxonomy): Eukaryota > Metazoa > Chordata > Actinopteri > Cyprinodontiformes > Cyprinodontidae > Orestias > Orestias chungarensis. Next base: position 1,366,038 of record JAVLVB010000185.1, read on the forward strand.
ACCCTCCCCAAAAATGTTATGCCTACATCTCTTACATACGTTTAAAAAAAAATCACCCTCTCAAGGTCATTTGTGGCATGTTGGACTGATATATCTTTGAACTGCCTTGTTGGTAAAATAAGTTGAACAAAATTAACCTGAATTATATGTCTGGTTTGTCAAACTAGAAACTTTTGGAGCGGACTCGAGCCCGAAGGGAAAATCTACAGAAGAAACTGGCAGAGCGTCCAAATGCAGTAAACCGACAGATGGTCAAAAGGCCCAGGGAGCCTCTAACTGAATCAAACGGTACCATCACTGAGCCTTCTATTGGTAAAGGTAAGCAAATTTGTTCAGATTATTGTCTTTACTTATTTGTATTGTTTATGTATTTGCTAAATTTTCCCTATAATCCCTTTCCAGTTCCTCAGATCTCTTCCAAGCCCTCGTCTTCCAAGCGCAGGTGCTCAGAGGAAAACAGCCAATCTGCACCAAATGAGGAGAACCAGCTAGTGATGATGACCCGAGCTGGGGCTCCTGTACTACCAGATCCTGTGACGGACAAGAAACCCCCAATGGGCCCAGCCAGCGTTCAATTGTCCTCGTCATTTGAAATTACTGCACCAGAGTCTAATCTTCAGTTTCAGCCGAAGAATGAGACAGGCTCACAGCTGGAGAGCGTGCCTGTCCCACCAAGCATCAGAGAAGCACCACCGGCACCCTCTGGTTCCTGCCCGCAGAGAAACAAGCCAGATCTTGGAATGGATCTGGGTCCGGCTGCTGCTGGCATGAAGTCACGCCTGCAAAGGCTGGCAGAGCAGAGGAAATGCTGGGATGGTGATGATGGTAAATAGTTTTTGGTTGAATTTTATCACATTAATAGATTAAAATATGTACATTTCAAAACTCATTACTCCCCCAGATTCTTCTGATAAAGTCGCAGAAAGCACCACCCAGACTTTAATGAGGCAGGTTGAAGTCCTACCACATAACCCACCTCCCACCTCAGAAGCCCCTGCTGGAAGGAGAGGCAGGCTGGCCAACCTGGCTGCCACTATTGGATCCTGGGAGGATGATCTCAGTGATGCCAACATTCCCAAAGGGAATGCTGGAACTGAGTCTGTTTCCAAATCTGCTATCAAAACAGCCCCTATTGCTGTCAGCTCAAAGCAAAATAGCGTAATTTGCAGTTCAGCAGGATCTGGCAAGCCCGTTACCTACGGTAACCAGGTAGGAGCACCCGGTTTCCTTATTTTCTCATAATAAACCTAAAAAAAACGAAAGAAGCAAGGTTTCACCCAATCAAAGTGTAAAGTAATTAATTTTTTTTAAGTGGAAATGCAGCAATTAATATGTGTTGCTAATTTCTGATTGTTTCATATATCCCAAAGTGATGTCAATGCTTGGGTTTGACTAAAAGCCTAAGTCAAAAACGGGGTTTTACAAATCTAAAAAAAAAGACAGATTACTGGTATTTATTTAACTCATAATCACAGTTACGACAAGTAAATGTAAATATCGTACTACATAGAGATCCTTACCTTAATTCAGAGATTTCTAAAAAGTTGATAGTATTTCCAAATCCTTCATGACAGATGAGCTAAAAGTTTACTAAAGTAAAGCAACAACTACAGTGGCGAACTTCACCTACTAACAGCTACACTATTACACTGATATCTAGACAATGTTATCAGGATTACCTGTTGGTGCTTAGAAATAATTTATTCGCTGCTGAGAAAAATGATTTTCAACCAGACAAGCACTAGTTGGGGTTAAAAGATTCTATTCATTGGCCAATTTCTACATATGTCTGTTTATGTTTACATCTAAGTAGGTCACAGTGTTATTTAAACTAAATATTCAGGTTTTTCTTCCTATTTTTTCCCAGCATTCTTTTTGTTCTCCAGTAAGGTCTAGGCAAGATGTTAATCTGAGACTTCAGAAGGCAGAAATGCCTTCATTTAAACCTGCTAGTCAGTCCGTCCAGAGTCCCCTGAAGAACCCCAAGCAGGGAGCAGCCCTCCCCTTGGTACCACAGAAGGCTGCCTCCTCTGAAGCAACTGCATCACTTCAAAGTCGGCTAAAGACTCAGGTGGTCCCTAGGAGTCCTATACACACTGCCAGTCCACTAAAGCCAGCGCTTCATGATAGACCAACCAATCCTGCTTCTTTGGGTCATCAGGAAGCGGTCATTGTTGGAGGTCCAGGTGAGTATTGTGAATCTCTGAAACAAATTTGTTGTTTTTTCTCCCCATCCCTGTTTTATCCATCAGCGTTAATAAATAAAAAAGTTAAATAAAGTTACTCTGTCTACTTTATTGATATAAAAGGCTCCTTTATCTAAAGGCTGTCATAAAGATGCTCATTTTAAGTGGGTTTGTTTTTCAAGAGAAGTATTTGTGTTATGAATTCATCATTGCTGTGATAGAACCATATGTCATCATGATAAAAAGTTGTGTACCCACATTACCCAACTCTATTCTGTAGTTGGAATTACCATGGATACACCAATCAGAGAGCCAAATGATCCAGTTTTATCTTAAATAGGCTCGGATTGGTGACTGGTCAAAGAAAAATGTAAAAATAATTTTTATCTGTTCATCTAATGCATCATACCAAGAAATGTCATCATTTTCAATCTTTAAACACACCAACCAGCAGCAAGTATTTCGCCCTTCTGTTTTTTGGTGGCGTTTTTTGTTAATTAAAAGGAGATGGGTCAAGTTAGATGGACATGCTGTCAAATATCAATGATTCTACAGCTTGGACATCTGTGCATACAAACCCATATATAATCAGAAGTTCAGACCTAAAGAAAACTGTAAATGTATATTAAATCCAAATACTTTATTTATCAGTCTAGAAAAAACAGAATGGTGAATCTACAACAATTCTTTGTGTAGTCATTAAATGGAAAGTTTTTACATTTTAATCATCCTCTTTCCAAACAGGTGTAAAGTCTTTCCTGGAGCGCTTTGGAGAGAGATGCCAGGAGCTTAAGGGACAAGGAACTCCAGCCAGGGTTCCCACCCCAGCCAGGACTGCTCCCGGAACTCCAGCAAGCACTCCAAACACCAAGCTGGTACAGGAGCGGCTCCGAGCTGCTCAGGCTGCACACACTGCAACTGCTGAGCTTACTCAGAGACAGAAGATGGTGGGTTTAACATATTCCGACTTATCATTATTTTAAAGTCAAAAAGTACCCCTTTACCAAATCCACCCTTTTACAGGAGCGAGAGTCTGAGCTGGCTCAGATACGTAGTCGTTTCCAGAAGGGGGAAAATGTGTGGGAAAATGGCAATAAACAGGAGGACAAGGACAACAAGGTTTGCTTTTTACCTGCAGGACTGTACCGATCCTCTAGTTATATAAGGTTTACAGTACTTTATACAGTGCTATTGTTTTATTTAGTCTGTCTTATAACAAAAGGCATGGAGTTTTTTTTTAAAGTAGATTTTCTGATGTCACAGTTCCGTAATAAATATTTAATTTCCAAGCTAAATATTGAGTTAATAAACTCAATATTTAGCTGGATAACAAAATATTTGCAAATAAAATATTTAGATTATTTATTTAGCAAATTGGATGTTTAAATATTTATTATATAAAAAATAGTTTGGTGTGTAAATATTTATTTTACAAGCTAATACAATATTTATGTTTAGACTTAGTTTTGGAATTGAGACATTTAGAAATGTATGCATACAAAAGTTGACATATTCACTTATACAAAGATTGTCACTCCCCCTTTCCCCTATTCCTCTAAAACAGGATAAATGCACCAAAAATATTGCTTTTACTTCACTGTTTAATTTTAACAACAGGAAAAGTGGAACTTTTCCACGATTGAACTGTAGTGCACTCTAATTAGTCGGATCTTTACTCGTCAGAGAACACTACTCTGCAACTTAATCATCAAAATGTAATCTTTCAGTGAACGTAGACGGGGGTCTGACTGATATGCTTTGCAGGAACAGCCTGTCAAGCCTACAGAGAGTGAAGTTTCCTCATGTGATTCACAGCATGAACCAGCAACACCACCTACTGAGGAACTGGGGACACCTACCAAGTGTCAGCCTGAAGGTACTTCATGAAAAAGTTCAAGAAAATTACACTGTTTCCTGTAATTGATATATTAAAAATACACTATGTAGTATCAGTATGTTTGCACAGTAAAACATATAAACTTAATGAGTACAAGAATAGTATAGTTTTTGTTTGTTGTTTATTAGACGGTTGGATTACGTTGGCTCAGCCATGACTAAATTCTGCATTTCAAATATTTAAAATATTCAAAAAGTTACTTTCCTTCATTTAGCCCAAATGTACCATGTTTAACCACACGAGGAGGTAGAAAATATTCTTTTAATTGTTGTTTTGAAACAAAATAAGAAACATTTCTTTGTACTTCACTGAAATGACAAAAAACATAAAGTCTGAATTGTTCCTAACAGTGGAGCTCATGTTAAGAACACTGGTTGAAGTTCTGATTTCTAGTTGGATCTAGTTCTAGTTCGTTCTTTGATATTTTGTAAACAAACAGTGAATGAGGGGACGGCTGATGTCTACAAACAACATAATTCTGTTTAAATAGCAGTTAATTTTGTCAATCTTTACTAAATTGGTTAGATGCCATTTTCTTTATTAACATGATTATTATTATTTGTCGTTAATTTTGACCACAAAATTACAATCTGTATTACCAGCATGTCCTGAGATAATCTCGACCCCTCCAGCTTCAACCTCCAGCCCCATGACGGTCGTTAGCCAAACCGTAGAGAAGCTAAGAGAGGAAACCACGGAGGAGGAGGTGATTAAAGAGAGAGAAATGAATGTGGACCATTCCATCAACTCTGCTGTTATTAATGAGCTGTTTGATGGAGTCCTGGAGCAAAGTGAGGATTTAAATGAGGAGGAGGAGGAGGAAGATGCTTTAAATATCTCCTCCATGTCCCTCCTTACTCCACTAGCAGAGACTGTTGTAGTCAAGAGTCCAGAAAGAAAATTAATGGTGAGAATGATCCTGCTTCTATTTTTGTTAGAAACGGCTTTACTTGGGTACTTACTGTAGTTCACTGCCGTCTCCAGACATCAACTCCAGCAAGCTCCTTTCTTGTGAAGAGCAATACTTCGGAGAACCCATGTAGTAAGTTCCAGCAAACTAACATAGATCAGACCTCCTTTGAAAGTTTCAACATCCCAGATGAGGACCACAAATTGCCTTATAGGTAGGAACACACAAATCACCTTTGGTTTATTAGTGCCCCTTCTGTGCAGAATGGGTAAAGGAGAGTCTTAAAATCAATTTGATGTTTGTGTGTTAGTATTGATGCATACAGATCCATTCGAGTAAAGGAACCACAGAGACCTGCAGTGAAGCAGGTTATTGTGAGAAAGGAAGATATTTCGAAGAGAAGAGAAGAGCCCCGGGCTGCTAGTCTTTTCAGCATTAAACAGAGGATGAAGGTATGAACTTATATTTCTACAAACTAATAATGTAGTTTTATCTTTTTTTTATTCAGTAGTTTGGTATTAGAAGTGACTCCTGGATAAAAAGAATTCAAAAGGAAAATGTATTCTAAATAGATTATATAAGCTGTTTGCTTAACGTAGTGGTTTTTAAAGTGGATGTTTTTAAAGAACTGTTGCCTTGCATCTAGAAGGCTCTGGGTTGGAGTCCACCGTTGGTCTTTCTCCAACTAGTTTGCATGTACTTCCTGTGCATGCGTGGCTTCTCTCTGTGTACTCCGGCTTCCTCTAACAGACCAAAAACATGACTGTTACGCAGATTGGGTACTCTAAATTGACCTTAGGTGTGGGTGACTGGTTGTTTGTCCTGTCTGTCTCTGTGTTGCCTTGTGATTGAGTGGTGACCTGTCCTGGCTTTACCCCCGCCTCTTGCTCATTGTGAGGTCGAGATGGGCACCAGCAACCCCACAGGGATAAGAGAACTGGACTATTGATGGATGAAATTAATTGATTCATAATATATAGAAATTTTATGCCCGTCCTTTCATAATGGCTGTTGGTGAAATTGTTTTCTCAAGCTAGTATAGAAACAACAAATTAGAATAACTTTCTCACAAGAGAGTGAGTTAAAGGTATAGGAGAGGATCTTTTCATTAGAAAAATTTTCTATGGAAAAATCCCATAGAAAATGACAGCCAATCAAAAACGACCGGTGGTGAAAAATAACTGGCTGTCAATCCGGAAATAAAAATTACACGATGACTTGTATCACTAATGTCGGCACCCACGCCAACCCGTACAATGCGCCCTCATGTTTGACTTCGCGCATGCGCAGATAGTTGAAGATCCTCTCCTATATCTTTAAGTGAGCAGCAAAGGCTCTGGTAGAAAAAACTGCTGTTGAAAAACATAAACTCAGGGATAGCTAAAAGGCAGAACACATCGATTGTGGTTTTAAAATTAAGCTGAGTTTAAAAACATGTTAGTTCTTAAATTTCTTAAGCTAAACAACTGTACTGTAATATTTATTAAATGGTGAATAAAAGAGAACATTCTAAAGGTTGATGTTTTATTATATTTCTTTATCTGCAAGTTTGCAAGAAGCTAACAGACCACTAGCTAGGGCTAGTCTAAACCATCCATCTGTTTTTGTAGATGTTGACCAATGAGGTTAACCTACAACAGACCGTGATCCATCAGTCCAGCCAGGCCCTCAACTGTTGTATTGATGAAGAGCATGGCAAAGGATCCCGGGTGGAGGCTGAGGCAGAGAGGCTTCTGCTTGTAGCAAGTGAGTTCATCCACACTCAAATCTCAGTGTAAAACCACTGTTTTGCGGTATTTACTGCTCTTCAAACTAATGAGGTGATCTCTGGCTGACTTTTTACCTCATCTGACTTAAGCGGAGAAAAGGGAAGCATTAAAGGCAGCACTAGAACATCTGAAAGGAGAGCCAGCAGGGCATAAGACTTCTACAGAAGTAGAACCTGCTGCGGTGTCACCTTCCAAAGGTTCCATCAGCCTGCAGGATCTACGCTTGCCTCTGAAAGCAGACTTTGTTTGCTCCACTGCTAACAAACCTGGTAAGAACCCACCTTCAAATCTGACACTGCATATGGTCACTATTGCTCTGCCAGTGGAACTGCCTCTTTATATATTCTGATGTTGACCATCTTCAAAAAAAAATTTTATCCCCCTCCTTATCCAGATTCAACTAAACATTCATTTTTTGTCATGATACGGGTTGGAGCTGAGCACACTGTGGCTACTCCTTTAGCAAGCACTCACCGAGGCCTTGATGGAGACACGCTTACCTTCCCCACTAAGTTCAGTCTGTGAGTTGGACATTCTGCTTGTACCAAATCCCTGTTGATCATTTCTGAGTCATCCCTTGATTATTCTGTATTAATCTAAGTGCCTTGAGACAACATTTCTGTAAGTTTCTTAATTATATATTTATCATATTCCAATCTTTTTGACATCTTCAGGTCTGATGTCTCTAGTGACTTCAAAATAGACTTGGAGGTCTACTGTTTGGTATGTGTTTGTTAAATGTAATATTTATTCCCCATTAAAAAATATTCAGAGAAAAGCCAGCCTTTTTCTTTCTTAAAATGTATTCAGCTCTAAGACATCAGGTGGACATTTGTGTATTTGGAGTGCCATTAGTTTGCTAATTTATATTTTACAACTTGAAAGATAGGAAGTTGTGAATTTCATGCCGATTTAAGTTTTTGCCTGTAGTCTCAAAGTCACATAGAACAGCAAGCACATACTATAAAGGGGAAAACAGGCAAACAATGCATCTGATGTCATTGCCAAATGTTCCAATATTTAACAGCCCTTGTTGGAATTCCCTTTTTTAAATGCAAATGCTTTTGAGCAGTGTGTTTGCACACACTAATAATTCCAGGCCAGTCAACCAAATGCCATATGGCCTTGTTTTAGTAATGGAACAAGTTCAGCGGTGTGACTTAAATCTGCTTTTATGAAATACATTTTTATGAATGTTTTTTTAAGTCACATATTTTAATAAAGCTTTAAAATTTGAATGTATATGTTTCACTCATCAGCCTTTAGAGGACTAGACTTGGGAATCCTCTATCTATTGATATTAAGCAGAGCTGGGATGTGATCTAACTTTTAGATAGATCCCTTTTCCAAAAACAGAGTTTGATGTTTTTTTCTGGCTTGGCTCATAATTTTTTTTCCAAACGGGAAAAAATGTGGTTCTGCATACACTGGAAAAATTACCTATTATTCCATATGGCATATGGGTTCTAATGGTTTTGGTGTTGCTTTCTTTAGGTACAAAAACAAGAGATTTGCAGTGAGAAGAAGAAGAAACCCAACAAATCAAAGGTAATAGGACATTACACCCATAGGGAAGTAGTTGGCGATTGAATGTGTGCTAGAGATGTTTGAATAGATATTATGTGTATCTCAAGACCATCTGGAGACAACTTTCTGAAGCGCGCAATTTGTGTATGTCGGTACGGACACTTAGTTTCTGCTACTCACACGGTGGGGGTGCACTGTGTGGGGACCAACCTCAGGTGGTCACCCTGTGGAGTGGAAGATGATAAACTGACAACTTGGTTTATTCACAAGAGAGCTGCATGCTGAATTTCCCTTTTTTTTGGGGGGGGGGAATAAAGTTTTTTGACCTAAATAAAGTTGCAGATGAAACTAAAACCGAAAAGCTTCCCAATCATGATGAAGCATTTCTTACTATTGTTTTTAGGCTATCACTCCAAAGAGATTCCTAGCTATCACTGTGAGTATTTGTTCTACTGTTCAGTAAATCTTGTTACTTCAAGTATTACACAGATAGAACTATGAATACTCATCTGCATCTAATTGATCACCTCCTTAAATATTCTTGCAGAAAAGCACACAGACACCAGGTGCGTAACACTTTCTATTTCAGAAACTGGAACTGTTGAGAGAGTAGAACAAAGTAATGGGTGATTAAGTATTTTTTTCTACCTTTGGCAAGTGGTGGCAAGCCCTGGAGGTCCCAATGCTGTACGTTCCAGTTGCTTTGTGCTGGTTGGATCTCACACTCTGACTCTTGCTTCCATTGGGAAAAACAAATTTTACTTGGAGAAGGTAAGGATGCCAACAAAAAACAGTTTATCTGCTGATTTATTGTTTTAAGATGAGTTTTTCCTCCTTTTCATGGAGCTCTTTACACTCACTGCTCCCTAGAGAGCCACAGTACTTTTTTTTCTGGAACATGTTCTACGCACACATTCTCTGATATCTCTTCTAGAAAGGGAATGAGAAAGTGTCATGATTTGGAACAAGGTGTTTCTGTACTGTTGCTTTTGGGACTATTGTTTGGGGGTGGGTGGGACACCACAGTAAAGACTCTTCTTGAATCTACTTTACTTTTGCAGTGACAGTTATTTTACATTTTTTTTATTTAACTTCGGTCATCTACCCCAGACACAATCCTGTTTTTTAGGTAGATTTTATGTAAACTAAATAGTTGTTTTTATAATATTCTAGGATCATTTAAACCATGGACAAATTAAAGGTATAGGAGAGTATCTTCAGCTCATTCTCATTTTCGCCGGTCGGGTGGGTGGAGACATAAGGGATATAAGTCATTACGTAAATTTTATCTACGCATGACAGCCAGTTATTTTTCACCACCGGTTGTTTTTCATTGGCTGTCATTTTCTATGGGATTTTCCATTTAAATTTTTCTAATGGAAAGATCCTCTCCTATACCTTTATCACATTTCACTTGTTTACGGAATACACATGTTAAGAGGATGTAAAGCATTTCTGAACCGCTCGAGTTTCCATATATTGTCTCAGTGATCTCCTATCTTACTTTCGACGGCTCTTTAATTGTCTCAGGTTCCATTCAAATAGACTTGTGTAACCACCTTAACATGACTAATATGAGTAATATTTCATCAGATTGCACGATTTTAGAAAAAAATCACAGTTCAGGTATATAAACAGGCGGTCTCTAACAGAATCAGAGGTTTTAGCTTTAGCAGTAAAAATAAGTAAATACAAAGTGCGTAAATTACCCTGGTCAAAGTGGCTGAAGAAGGGCAGCAGATGTGCAATCTTCGTTGTAACAGGTGAATTATTTACAAAAATAGTGGAAAACAATATTTACAAAAATTGACTTTCAATTTAAATTGGCAAAATAATCAACTATATTTAAACCAACATTAACATCTAGAGCACCCAGCTACACTGGCCTAATCCTCAACCTTCCTTTTTTGAACTACCATCTTGGTCTGCCTAAATACCTGCCATCCAAATCCAGTCAATTCAAATGGAGGATTATTCTAACATGTTAAATGATCTCAATACAATAAAGCTACTAGCAAAAACCTTTGACTATTTTACTATAAGTTCACACTAAAAATATCCTACTAAAACAAACTCTAAGGTTAACTTAATAATTTATCAACAGTTTTCTTCCCCCCTCTTCACCTGGTCCCTGCTGTGAAATCACTTCCTTTAACCTACCAATACAGGAAGTTAGGCCACAGCCCCTCTAGTGGAACACAGGTAAGACATGACGTTAAAAACAAAATATAAAAAACTTATCAAACTTATTTCTAACTGAGATGATAAACCACTTAATTTGAAACAATGCAAACATTAAAAAAACAAACAGGATAATGTCTTCAAACAGAAGATGAGGTATGACAAAAGTAAAATGTTGGTAAAATCTCTAACACTAAACAAACAATGTTCCTCCATTTTACAAAGTTTTAAATTGAATTCAGTCCGTTCAGAATGTTCTACACTCCACACGTTCTCCTATTTCATAGTTCAGTGCTAAATACACAAATACAAAGCTTACATTTAGTGTATTTATATGGAGCCTATTCAAAACACTTCTGTCTAATCATATATGTTCCAGTTGATCCTAGCCATAAAATGGTGTGGTTTTTATATTTAAATTGGTGTAAAACCTTTATAAATTCATAGTATACATTACAGCTCACTCTGATGTTTTAGATAATCTGCTGACATTACAGCCCATCACGTAATTATGGACTCAAAATGGCCCTTCACCCATGGAGAATATCCCCAGAACTCATTTTCTACAGTTTTACTTTGTTTAGATGTTGGTGACTATGCTAGATGTCTTCAAAGCAAAGGCATTCAGTAACTGATATGGAGAAAAAAGTGTAATTTGTAGTCTGTATGCAGTAGTTGAATTTAAGTGTATTATCTTCAAATCTTGTTTTTCTGATTATGTCTTGTACTTATGGCTTCGACCAGACTGGTGCAAAGATAAACACTTTTCATAACTCTGCTCAAGATGACCGATAGAAATGCCGTTGCTAATGTCTGTTAAAATAAAAGGAATCCCCGTCTAGAGCAGTTTTTTTCAACCTTTTTTGAGCCAAGGTACATTGTTTTCATTGAAAGAATTACGAGGCACACCACCAACCAAAAATTTAAACAAATGATGCTCTATAGTTACATATATTATTTTTATAGTAATTCTTATCAAAGTGTCTTTAATATGAATCACATAAAAATGTATTTTTTATCATATTTTATATCTCTTATGTCAAATTGCACTTAACATGTCCACTTCAAAAATACTCAACAATTATCCAATTTCACCAAGATAATTTCCACGGCACACCTGACGATCACCTACAGCACACTAGTGTTCAACATAATCTGTAAAACTACAAATTTAATTGTAGGGAAAGAATGAAATATAGAAAACTCTTGAACATTTTCCTTTGTGTTTGTTTGGTTTTGTTAAAAAAAATTAAATTGAAAAATATTGAGAAAACGCCAAACAGCCATTTTTGTTAAAGCAACAGTTTACACTGTTGCTTATACATTATAAGTTACCTAAAAATAAATAATGTTTTTTAATTTAAAAAAATTGTTGGTTTGCAACAATTTTAGGACAAACCTCTTTCCATATTTGTTTGTCACTTTTTTGTTTCCCACAGCAAAAACGCTCTTAAAGGGCTTTGATCAAATATCTTTTGGTTTTTCTAGCTGAATTACTTTACCGAGTCACTGTTTTCATTATGTACCCAAATTTACCTCTCACTGATCACTTCCAAATAAAACTCAAAAAGATGACTGGTGTTTAGGTTTTTATGAACTACTCCCCTCATTGTTTTAAAGGTACCGTTCCTATGCCCTCTTGAGGGTCACATCTACCTCAAGATGCAGTGTGAAGTGGGCTCAAAAGTTGAGGAGAGGGGCTTCTTGGTGAGTTGTAAACAAAGTAGAAACACAACAACTCTGCAATAGTCATTGTGGTTCTAATCATAGTGAATGTTTTTTATTTATTTTTTTTCATTCATGAAGACAATGTTTGAAGATGTAAGCGGGTTTGGAGCCTGGCACAGAAGATGGTGCTTTCTGTCTGGATGCTGCATCTCTTACTGGACCTACCCTGACGACGAAAAACGAAAGGTACCACTTGCCATGACCTCCTGTATAAAATGGTTAGGAAAACATGCACAATCCTAAAATAGTCTAAATAACCCGTTTTCCTCCTGCCAGAATCCCATTGGTTGCATAAACCTGGCTACTTGCACCAGTAAAAAGGTGGAGCCAGCCAACCGTGAGTTTTGTGCCAGACCAAACACATTTGAACTCATCACAGTTAGACAACAGAGAGAGGATGACAAGGAGACACTAGTCAGTCAGTGTATTGACACCATGTGTGTCACCAAGTAAGTTTCTTTGGTTTCAACAGCCTTGAATGTTTCATGCCTTTTTAAGTTTGTCTGACTAAAAACTGTTCTCTTTTTTTAATGCAGAAACTGGTTAAGTGCTGACACAAAAGATGAGAGGAATCTGTGGGTGAAGAAACTGAACCAGATTCTGGTGGATCTGAGGATGTGGCAACCAGATGCTTGCTATAAGCCATTTTAAAGCAGCAATTTCCCCCAGCCCGTACAGCTCCCTAGACTGTCTTATGAACACCTATGTGCAATATCCATTAACTGGAAAAACAGGAGTTAAAAAAAGACATGTTTGTTTGTTTTGGAGATGAGTCTTTGGAGCTAAATTTTAAATAGTAAATTTTACATTTTTTCATGCCAGTGTTTTATCCTATTGTTTACTGCATACTTTATATGTCATACAAATATTTAGTCAGCCTGCATTTTGGTTTCACTAATGATCAATGCATGTGTTCTGCAACTGTTCGGGAAGACTAATGAAATGTTTGACTTTCATTATACCTAATACTGCAAGGCTGAACAAACCAACAGCAGTGCTTTTCATGCATTTTTATTTTATATATTTGGTTTTGTTGTCATGTTAAGATGCACCAATTTTTATTTCAATTTCTACACCAGACTTTGTTTTGTTTGAAACGTCTGGAAAGTTATAGATGAGTTGGGTCTGTTTCACATGCTAAAGTCCCATCAACACAAATTTGATGAATGTATTGATGTGTGGTCAGGTGACAGGCTACAAGTCAACCTACTTTCTGAGAAGAATTTAAAAAGTAGACAATTACCCTTTCAGTTTGCTGGACTGGTAACCACAGTGAGGTGCTCTTCCTGTTCAATATTTTAAAGATCTGAAATTGAAAGCATGTTTAATTTATTGAATTTTATATTTTAGGGTGTGGAACAGACCTTATTCTAAAAGTGCTGATCATGTGTTTTTGAATAGAATTGGATAAAAGATGGCTTATTTCGAAAATTTTGAGAATTAATACAGGTTTTTGGAAAAAGTTGCTTCTTTTTGTTTTTATGCGTTATCGTGATTACTTGCCTTTTTCTCTGTCATACAGTTCATTCATTTACATGTGATAAAACAACCCCTTTCAAACGGCTTGGGTCAAATGGAATACAACAGAAGCAGATCTACAATATTAATTAAATTCACCCTCTCTGCCTACATTTTACAGTCAGACACCACTTTCTCTCCAAAAGGAAAAGGATTACTCTTTACTATAAGAAAAGGCAAAAATCATTCAGTTTGTGGATCCACTAACACTGGAAAGAAAAAAATTAAACTTGAATGGAGAAAACAAGCTGTCCTTTTCAAAGTATCAATAGTAACACCTGGCTATACCAAAGTAAGGCTGTTTTTAAACCTTCACTCAAAGATTTGCTCATCAATGATTTGCTCATCAATGATGACTTTTTTAAAATGGCGCCATTTGAAAATACTCTATTCTAGACCTATTGCTGTTTAAGCTAAAGATGTATGTAATTTTAATACGTTTGTACCCAACTGTATTAAATATGGAACAAGTTCTGTATTTCAAGAGATTTCCCGCATCACACTGTATAAATGCAGCATCTTTTGTTCCGTTTATGTCCTTGTTCCTTCCTACTTGCATTACATCCTTCCTCCTTTCTTTCCTTCCTTCTTTGTTTGCCCATGGGAGTTGGAATCGGGTTCTCCACTGATTTGTCAGCAAACAATAGATTTTAAGCAAGAGATCTGAGTACTATTACGATTGACTGTTAATATCACTATAAAACATAGGAAAATGACTTTTTAATTTAAAGTTCAATAAACATTCTATAATTCATTTTATTTTGTAATGAGTCATAAGGTTTCAAGGAGTGTTTGACATTCGCCTCACATTGTGGAACAAAATTTGTCACACAGTCCCGTTTCACCAAAATAAAATCTAAGAAAAATGTACAGAATATATAAGGAAAGCAAGAAACTAGCAGCAACCTAAAATTGGCAATCGTTTAACAGCCTGGAAAAGACTAAAGAAAGCAGCATGTTGAAAGTGACTCAGTGGCTAGGAGGGTGAGAAGCTGCTGCACTACTGTGCCAAAATCTAGTCATTTGGAAGCTCCAATGTTAAATCCTACATTGCAGTGTGTTTGATCAGTTCATACTGGGTATTTTGTGTTAAATCTTTTTCCATTAAAATGCAAACCATTGGATGTTTCATGATCATGATGTTCTCAGTGCTGGTCCTCTAGATGCTCCTAGAAAGTCTGTACCAGAAACGGGTATATATGTAGAGTTTTTTTTGTTGTTTTTTTAATCAGCAGAAGAGTAAGCTTTTGAAACTGTTTTGAATTCTGTTGGAATATAAAGAGCCTTTGTTTTAGCAACACTGGCAATGCTCAGATACAGAGCAGCCCAGTTGAAAGGAGTGGAGAATTGAAAGAACATGATCCTCACAGAGCTTCCAGACTTCTCTGGGTGGTTCATACCTGGGTGAAGATCCACTGCAAACTGACGTGGATCCAATGAAGACTTAACCAGGAGACAAAGATGTTTTAGGACTACCCTCTCAAGGGTCGTCATCAGATGGGACAGCAGGGCTGCCGACCTGTAGCCTGTATGAAATCACATGTTTAGTATTTGGCAGCGGTACTTTACCTAACTTCATGCCCAGGTTGGAGATCCTGTGATGACATGTTGTGATTTTTTTTCTGGACAAAAGAGGGAGAGAACACAACTCGGTAAAACAGATCGATTTTTGTCTTTGCAAGTTTATTGAAAGGCATAAGCATTTCAAGTCTCTCTCCGAAAAAAGTAAGAAGCAGAGCAAGAACAAATTCACTGTGCAGATTTATACATTTTGATTATCAGGGGCTATATTTCATCAGGGCAACTTTTCTGCAGGGGAAAAATGTTTAGACAGGCATAGACTACCATCAGACAAATCACAGACGATGATGCTGTCAAAGATACAACCAGCATTTTCCCAGTTGTCCTTTTCCTGTGGAATAGCAGGAACAACAGGAGCATTTCAGTAACAATAGCAGTATCTGGATCAGTCAAAAAAAAGAGAAGTCTCAGCTAGAGGGAGAAGGTGCAGAATTCCTTCTTGAGTCAGTGTCCTTTGTGTGCAGAACACTTAACAACAGCAATGTTTGTGAGTAGCAAAACATCTGATAACCATCTGATATCAAAAAGGAATGGTGTTTCCACAGCAAAAAGCACATCTGGAGTCTGTGCAAATAGTCGAAGTTTTTCCTTCTGTACAAATAGTCACAGTTTTTTCTTCTGGCACTTTACAAGCCTCAGTCAGAGCAGGACTTCAGCTGTTTGAGAAGAGCAATGGTGTGGTTAGGGAACAGAGCGCAAAACACATGAGTCGTAACAAATAGCAAAGACTAGTTGATTCAAACCAGCAACAGAACGGGAGGAGGAGCCATCAACATACAAGACAAGCTAAGACACAAATGGGTGTCTTGTAAGTCAGGGTGTTGTATTCAACTCAACGTGCAAGTCAAAGATCAATCAATGAAGAGACGGAGACAGGATTTCAAATGCAATGCAAAGCATTTATTTACATTCAGATCTGAACGGAGACAGGGAAACTACCCACTTCAACAGCCACAAGCCTGATCCTGTCTGAAAGCAGCTTGCTACATACCTTCCCCCTCCCCTATTGGGCGCTTGGGTGCGAGGATGAGATCGTTGCCATGGACACCAAAGCCTAAAACTGACCGGAAAGTCAGCTGCAGATCAGCTACACTGATCTGCAGCTGACTTTTACTCGTTACCCAAATATGTAATAGAGCATTGATCATGTTATAAAGTACATTCTTGAAAAGGATTTATATAAATAAATCAGATTATCATATATTTGTTATTTCCCACTGAGCTATCTTTCTCTTAGACATGTACTCTCAAGTACATTCCACATCTGGTCCAAGTTCCTTTGAAGGCAGTCATTCACACATTAAACCCAACTATAAATGTCTTCTTCTAAGATTAGGAGTAAGTTTTATTGTGTTCAAGCTTTATGGGGTGCTGAATGTAATTATAATAATAACAAGGTATACTTTATTGATCCCATAGGAGATTGTTTTTGGTGTAAAACACACTGAGGTACCAATTTTGCAGGCGCCAGGTATACGGTAGTGTAATGGGTCCTGCCTGACGACCCTTGACCTTTGGATTGGAAGTCTGGTGACATTCCAATTGAGCTATCCAGCCACTCTAAAGCAAAGTTATCACAGTTTTCAACAGATTTAAGTCTTCACATTTAATAAATTTCTGTCTATTTTCTTCACATTTAGCTAATTTTACATTTACACATATGTTATATGTGAACGAAAAGTGTGTAAGTTAAAGTTTTATATTTAAATGTAAATATGAAATATATATATAGTGTCAAATCTAGGCTTAAAATCTTCCTGTTTGGTAAAGTTTATAGTTAGGAAGAGGTAGAGAAGACAGCCTAATCCGGTTGGGGGAGGAACTCAGTCTTGACAGACGGTTCTCCTTTGCTCTACCTTCTTCATGTCTCACTCTATAGGGTTAAGTTATGTAAGTTTTTCTATAGTTATGCTGCTATAGGCTTAGACTGCTGGAGGACAATCTGACCACTTCTCTCTCTGCTA
>JAVLVB010000190.1:1355-25002 GCA_032876305.1 Orestias chungarensis
AATGTTAGCATTTTAGCTAATATTTGCATATACACTACCGTGTGCTTACTACATGAAGTTTATAACTGAAAGTTGCCATGCTAATGACAACCTGCATGCTAACGTTAGCATTATAGCTAATGTTAACATTTAAGCTCATTTGGATGTATAAGGGAAACTTAACATACTAAATGCTAAAAGTAGGTGTCAGGAAACATGCTACTTAGTATCCACATATTGATGATAGCATTTAGGCTAATGTTAGCATTTTAACTACAGTTTGCTTATACACTAATGTCTGCGTACAGTACAGTACAAAACATTATTGTCACTGAAGATGCTGATGACAACGTACATGCTAACATTAGCTTCATAGCTAGAATTAGCATTTAAGCTAATTTTGATGAATGAGCTAACCTTAAATTACTACATGCAGAAATTAGGTGTCCATGAACATGCTAGTAGGTACTTGCATAGTAATGATAGCATTTAAGCTAATGTTAGCATTTTAGCTGCTGTTGGCTTATGAATTACTGTGTGCGTACAAGATGAAGTACATTACAGTAAGTAAACATGCTGATGACAACCTAAATTGAAATATTAACTTTATTGCTAACATTTAGGCTAACTTTAACTAAACTAAAAGCGGGACAACGCGGATAAGACTGGCAGGCACCTTCTAAATTTATTAAGGGATTTTCTATTTCCTTCTACCATACCACTTTATTCCAACAAAATCCCTTTTTTCATATTCTTTTTAGGACAGATTCTAGCATGTTCTTTTTACTTCCTCGTTCTTAGACCCTTTTTTCCTTTCATTCTTTCTCAGTTAGCCCATCACATGAATCTTTCTTCCATTTTTAACATCCATCATCCTGGTCCTTCGTTCTAAAGCAATATGATTGAAGGAAAACATCCTTCACTTGGTCATCATGTTGGCATGCCTCATTTCAACAGCCTTTCTATAGATGTAACCCATGATACAGTTGATCTACAAGCAAGCAAATATGCTGAAGTTATTGGTTCTCAACAGTAGCTAACCTGACATTTATGATGGAAAACAGCAGAAGAGAAAGGAGAGCCTCATCTCTGTCCTGCCCTCTCCTAATTTGCATTGCGTGTTGAAACACATGAATCGGGCCCATTAAGTGGGTGCCCATGCTGTGTTTTGCTTGCAAGCAAGGGGTGGGGGGTTGTCATATCTTTTGATTTGCCTGATATGAAAACTGTGGTGGCTTGCAATCATTGGAACCTGCAGTTTATTTGGGGTGAAATGAGATTTTTTATTGGGATGTTTGCGTCTCGATGCAATTTGCCAGCTTTATTGTGGACCACCCAAGAACATCCTTGCTTGATTTTACAGTAAATTTATAATGCGGCCAATAAAGGGACTGAAACTAAATATGGTTATTTACATCGAAGCAAAGGGGCCCACTATGTTAGAATGTTCTGGTGATTGTCAGAATTGGAATCTCAGCTGGCTATACCTGTTCTTCATCAGCCATTAGCCTGAGATTAGAGTGTATTTGGGGCTATTTGCCAATCCTTCAACAGTGTTGAGCCTCCTTCACCAAATGCTATAACCTCCCGTACAGATCATATACCGTGGATTCCACTCATGTCACATGGCACTCCCGTTCCATCTTTAGTAAGACTTTATTCTGAAAAATATATTTGTAAAATCATCTACCCCGCTCACTGAGGAAACCTCAGTGAGCGGGGTTCAGGACCACATTTCAGAAATATTGCTTTAAAAATACACCTTTTAAAATTTGTTTTCTGTTTCTCCTGTCACATTTGTTTATGTTTGACACCTAAACAATACCATACCATCGAATACAAACCTGAATACAAACCTGACTTTCACAGGGTTTTTTTCTGCAAGCGTCATACATGTAGGCGTGATACTGCACACATGATTTTGCACATATATAGGATCAGGGCCGGCCCAAGCCTCCATGGGGCCATAAGCAGAATTTGATTTTGGGGCCCTCTATTTCATACAATGTTGCTTGTTGATCATTCACACACCTACAATAAACTCAATGCAGCTGTAGCGGTGTTGTTTACCTCCTATTGACAGCCTGACATGTCTTTACACATGTATGTGTTACATGTTGAAATTGGACATACACGATAGGGGAGCTGTAGAGGATGGAGATGGACCTAAGATAGAAAAAACAACAACTAAAGCTAGCCATGTACATACACACATATTAATGAGATACCTTGACTAAAAAATTTCCCTTTGGATGTAATTCTTATACTTGGAAATTATATATACTGTATGGAGAGTTACGTCTGAGGGCAGGCACTGGGCTGATTCTGTGCCTCCAAAGTAGTTTAGCAGAGCACGTACAAAGTTTCACAGAATTTATAAGTTGATGTAAAAAAAAACACACAAAAAAACCGTCAAGACCCCCAATTTAACATATTCGCCACCAACACAAGTACACCCCCCCTTTAGCATCGACATTAATGTTTGCTATTAAATATTAGGAAAACCAAAAAAAAGAAAAATACACAGAGCACACCCGAGAAGCAACTCAATAAAAGTTAAAGATACACAAATACCAACATGTTAATGTGATTTAAGTTACTGTTAAGAAATGAACTTCTCTAATTTTTAACTAGCTACCTAAAAACTCACAAACTAGCTAGCTAATTACTTTATTTTTTTTATTTTTTTTTTATTTCCTTTATTTAACTAGGTAAAAACCCCATTGATAATGTCTTTGATAAACATTAGCCTATCATGCAAGCCAGGATTCAAACTTACCTTTTTCTCAGCATTTCTTGTCCTACCCGTGACGGATATGTCCTTTTTTGCAACAATGTTTCGCCTAACCACCTGGGTTTTCGATGAGCATGAGGCGGGAGCCAGTGTAAACTTTTTTTTCTTGGCAAGAGGCTCCGGGTATGGAAAGCCATTTCATTTAAAATTAAATGAATAAATGTTTAATGAGAATAAATTAAAATCCCCATGAAGTAAAATTACATTGACATTTAAAGGATATTAAAAAAATATTTCATTTATTTTAATTTTTCCACAATATTTATTACATTTTATTTCATGGGGATATTAATTTATTTCATGAAATCTTTATTTATTTAATTTTGAATGAAACGCACATATGTAAGATTTTATATATATATATATATATATATATATATATATATACATATATATAGTAACTTATTATTGATTTATTTATGGAAGATTAAGCCCTTAAGATTAAACTTCTAGTCTCAAGAGGGTGCTCCGGTAAATTCCTTCATTACTAGTCAAAGACAGCATAACACACACACACAAGCTCACAAAGCTCAACCCTAGCCCACCCAGCAAAATATCAACCACAAGTCTATTAACTCAAACAAGAACTTTGTTAATACATTTTATTTTATTAAAAAAGCCATCTAAATAAAATAGTAATAAAAATGAAATAGCATTTACTATATATATATATATATATATATATATATATATATATATATATTTGGCGTCTCCTCAATGCATTCCCAAACGGAATAACATCACCTGTTCCAATCTCCTCCCAGATGTTGTAGGTGCCTTTGGAGTTTGTCGTCCAGAAGCTTTGCGAAATACCATTTCTGCAGCTCTCAGCACCTTCTGTGAGCCTTATGGTGGAATCACTAAGCCAACGTTTTTTTTCAGGACTAGAAGGTGGTAGCTTTCATCAAATTACGATGTTACAGCATCCCTAACCAAACTTGCACAGCACACATCACAGGAGAGTATGGAGTAAGATCGCTGTCACAACTTTAACATTTGTATTTATATGTCATAGAGTTCTTGTACCCAAAATTTCGCTGAAATACAGGAAATATAGGAAAGCTGCTTAAGGTGAATCTGTCCCTCCTAAATGCTACTTCCCACTTCATCAAATTTTTGTCTTTGGGGAAGCTTCAAAACAAAAACGGGAGATTAGAGTCAAATTTGCTGGTCAATGTTATATCAGCATTAATCCATTATTTCTACAGTAACAACTTTATATCAGTTGTAATCTAAGCCTGCATTATCGAAGTCTAAGGTAGTCACATAAAACTAAGGCAATTACTCAATTAGGCTAAAGATATGATTTATAAAGTTTCAGTTGGCCTGAAAGGCAAGTAAACAGCTATAAACACACCCTAGTGTAACGTTTGCTGGTTTTTTTTCAAAAGCAGAAATAAACTGCAGTACAATAATATTCTATTCACAACATTCAAACAAAAATAATATTGAATCTTACTTGTGAAAGGTAACTACCTGACTCATGTTTGCAATCGAAAGTAGTTTGAAGTTGGATATTGGATATTCAACTATTTAAGACTGATTTAGAGTGAGTGGGTCACATGAGCTTGGAGTAATTGAAGAAAAACACAATTTCTTTATAGTGGAAATTAATAGAAAAATAAAAAACATATTAAAATGTAAGAAAAAGTAGTGCGCCGTAGAATATTCCAAAGTATTGTTTTGTCATTGTGTGCCATAACAAGAAAGCTATTAATTCTTTTTCTCAAGAGCGTTCGGTTTGGAAATGTATTGACCGTCTCTCCCTAAATCGACAACCATGTTTCCAACTTCAAACTAATTTCACCGCGTTGCGTTTGACTCAATCCTCCTTTCCCCATAAACATTACAAAGTATAGACGCCGCATCGACCGCTTGGGCCGCGATAAATTCGGTCGCCATCTTGGTACGGTGCTTCTGTTCATAGGACAGCAGCAGACAACAGTTTTCAAGATGCCGGAGTACTGTGCTGTATATTTCTGCACAAATCGTCCGGCGATTGCAACCATGAGGGAGAAGCCAAAGAGCCAAAGCCGCTATCAGTCCGCCTGCATCGGTCTGCACAGGAGGGAGAAACCGCTAACTCTACGGAACGTGAATTTCTAATATCCAAGTTTAATCAAACTCACTGTTTAAGTTCACCATGCATTTGACTCCATCCTCCTTGCGCTACTGGGCAGTGAGTGTCATTGCCGCGCTGGCAGAAATTTCTGCTCCTTGATTGGATAGATGGTTGGTGAGTGGGTGGGCACCGAGTTAATGGAAAGTCAATAAGCAAAGTGCTGATTGGCTATTCACTCAGGCGTCAAAAAGTGTCAAATTTTTACTTGTAATTTCAGATTTGCACACTTGTAATTTGAGATTTGGAAACTTGTAACTTGAGATTTGCAAACTGGAAGGTTGGAAATTTTTTTCTTACAGGTGCAAATCTGTTTTTACAACTAGTGATTTGTTGACATTTCCAAATATAGCACATTCATTTAAAGGACAAAATATTTTTCATTAACTTTATTAAGAAATACTTTGAAAAAAATATATAAAAAGGAACACATTTTACAATAGCAGCTGATACAGAATTTAACTGCTTGCTTTCTAATATCCAGCGCAGATAAAAGAAGTTATCATCTGAAAGCAAATATCAGAAATAAAAGCAGCACAAACGCCAAATTACGCCAAAAACAGCCAAAATTTTAACTCATAATTTCTCATAAACGAAAGCAGCAAATTACAGCTCAGTGTTTAACACAATCATCCCAGAAATACTTATTTCCAAACTGCACACCCTGGACCTCTCACCTGTTCCTGGATACAGGACTTCCTAAACAACTATCCTCAGACTGTCAACTTGGGCCCCATCGCTCCTCGCACCTTGAACACTGGCTCCTCACAGGGCTGTGTGCTGAGCCCCTCCTGTACTGCCTCTACACCCACAACCTCAGCCCGGCCCACAACAGCAACCTCATCGTCAAGTTTGCTTATGACACCACTATGGTCGGACACATCTCATGAGGAGCCAGCTTACAGAGAGAAAGTCCTGAAGTTTACAGCTTGGTGTTCACAGAACAACCTCGCACTGAACATCAGGAAAACAAAATACATCATCGTTGACTTCAGAAAAAACAGGACTGACCACGCCCCTCTCTACATCAACAGCGAGCATGTGGAGAGGGTCCACACCTTTAGGTTAATTGGTGTCCTCATCTCTGCTGATCTCTCTTGGTCGGAGAACGTCACAGCCATTACTAAGAGAGCTCAGCAGCGACTTCATTTCCTGAGGGTCCTCAGGAAGAACAACCTGGACACTAACCTGCTGCTGAGCTTTTACAGCTCATCCATCAAGAGCCTGATGACACACTGCATCACAGTATGGTACGGCAGCTGCACTAAGGCATACATGGTGAGGCTTCAGAGGGTAGTCAAAGCGGCACAAAGAACCATCGACTGCCCCCTCCCCACCCTGACGGACATCTACATCTCCCGCTGCATCAGCAGAGCGAGAAACATCATCAAGGACAGATCACACCCTGGCTTTGAACTGTTTGACCCGCTGCCCTCTGACAGGCGCTACAGATGCATCAAGGACAAACAGACTCCAAAACATCTTCTTTTTCAAAGCAGTCTTCAAAGTTAACTTAATTTGACTAACTGTGCAATACCCTCATCTCTGTGCAATGCAATTTCTATATATGTGTAATATTTTATATTTATATTATATTTATTTAGAAGTGCAATCTCACCACCACTGTCTGTCTAGATATTGTAATTTTTCTGTATATTTTTCTGTATATTTCATATTCATATATATTGTTTATTTTCTGCAGATCTTTTACAGATCTTTTATTTCTATATTTTTTTGGGACATTTTTTGCACGGCACTGAAAGGTGTGGTCATCCAATCTCATTGTACAATGTGTATAATGAGAATAAAAGGCATTCAATTCTATTCACAAACACCAATTTTAACGGCCCAAACCTGCACAAAAGGAGGACTAAAAAAGTCGACCACTTTGGTTTGTTTTGGAGTTAGATGGGAGGATGGATGACCTAAAAAGTTATTTTTAATATCTATATTGTAGACAAAAGCTGCACAAACGCCAATTCTATCAGTACAAAGCTGCACAAACAGAGCACTAAAAAAGTAGACGGCTTTGGTTTGATTTGGAGATAAATGGGGGAATGGTGACGTCCTCCGCTAAACTTATTTTTAATCATATCTCAAAAACGAAGGCAACACAAACAATTGCTTCAATGACACAAAGGCTGCATAAACAAAACACTGAAAAAGTAGACCATTTTGATTTGATTTTGAGATAAATGCAGATGATGGCCTTGTGGGATTCATTAAAAATAGGTAATTTACTTTAGGAAGGACTATCATCTTTATGGTGGCTACTCTGCCTATGAGTGATATAGACATAGTATTCCACCTTGTACGATCGTCTTCTATCAGTTTTAGAAGTTGGATGTGATTTAGCTTTGTCAGCTCTGAAAGCCTGGTGGAGATGTTTATTCCCAGGTTTCTAATGTTTCCTGACTTCAGCATATTAGTTAATATATACTGAGTTCGCAATTAACTAGCAGAGCTATAGATTTTGACCAGTTAATCGAGTAATCAGAAAGTGCAGAGAATTTGTTCATCAGCAATAATGCAATAGTGTTAGTAAAAGAGACCCGTGGATTCTGGAGGAAAAAAAATGTATCATCCGAATAAAGATTATCTTATGTTCAATATTTTGGGACTGAATGCGTTTTATATCTCTGTTTTCTCTGATGGCAGCTGGCAGGTTCAATAAATAGTGCAAAAACTGAAGGGGACACTGGACACCCTTGTCTGGTGCCTCTCTGCAGACTAAAGGTTGGAGAATTTTCATCATTGGTCAGAACAAAAGCATTTGGAGAGCTATACACAATTCTCATCCTGATTATAAACGATGAACCAAACCCAAATTTGTCTAATACAGCAAACAGGAATTTCCACTATACACAATTAAATGCTTTTTCTGCATTTGATGCAAAAATTATGGCTTTCAGGTTATTGATAGTAGAATAGACTATAACAGGGGTTTTCAACGTTTTCAAGGACCCCCAAACTGATGGTGAAATGGAGCGGGGACCCCCTAATTATATATAAATGGATGTTCTATATTATATATATATATATATATATATATATATATATATATATATATATATATATATATATATATATATATATATATATATTCTTAATATATGTAAGTAATGGCTATTACATATGGAGTAATGTAAAGAAAGTAATTTCGTCCTGGGATTATTAAAGTATTTCTAATTCCTCGTTGATGGAACAGGTGTTGTGAATGAAACGGTGCACAGCTTGAAAGAGCTCCTGTGTGTCCCTGAGTATGTGCATTGATGACCCCCCGTTGAAGACCTCTGGTCTATAATATTAATTACAATGCGCATATTAGTTTGCAGACTGTCATCCCTTTATTAAGCCTGTTTGATCTGGATGTATTAAAAGAGGTGTTACTTTATCCAATCTTCTAGCAAGAGCTTTTGAGATTATCTTGAGATCTACATTTATCAAGGATATTTCAAACCTCAGAAACTGGCCAGGTGTCACTATCCAATAATTCCTATGTGTTACTTTTCAATTTATTGGAGAGAAGCACAGTTGGGTCCCCTCCAGCTATTGGTGAAGGATATGAAGAGTTCGAGTGAGAGGAAAATGGGATAGCAGAGCAGACTGTATAATTGACATTGACAGAAAGCAGTCGGCCTTCATTAGCTCAGCCTTAGTAAGCAGTTCATTAGCGTACCAAGTTAAATAGGAATAGGAAAGATGGAGAAAAATATGAGATAGGCAGTACTATGACGGAAGTGACTAAATGGCAAACTGAAGTATAGATAATATATATTTAACATTACACAGGTAGTGTAAACATAATTATATAAAATTGCACAAGTAGTGAAATTATGTAGCATTACACAAGTAGTGTAAACAAAATTTGTTTTATAAGGGAGGTCTTCTGAAAAATCTACTTTTATTTAATCAAATTAAAAGAGAGAATGTTAAGTTTTATGAATTAAATACTTCCATGTTATTATTTTGCAGCTCCTTATGATGAGACAGGAAAGTTTAAAGCTGCTGCATAAATAACAAAAAATCATATGGTAAAAACGGTTATGCAACCAACACTCAAAGAAGCCAGCCGCACCCCGGACTCTTCTATCTTCTTGAGTTTGTTCGTGCTCTCAGTCCGCTCTCTGACCACTCCTGACAGCCTCCACCTCTCCACTGATGCTCCCCTCCCTGGACCCCTCCGCCAAGCAGCAACGCACCCGTCCATCTGTGAAGACGGGGGCATAAGTCTGACCTACCCAGAGCACATAATCACCCCTATATTCTGCTTCCCGTTACCCTCAATTTTGATAGAGACTCAATATCCCTTAGTGCCCTGGTCAACTCTGGTTGTGGACATTTATTTCCCAATCCATGGTTGATTAATTAAACCTCGAGATTTCAGCTCTGGGCTTCACATTAGCGCAGTGGGTGGCACTGTTGCCATGCAGCAAGAAGGCTTTGGATTCAATTCCACCTTGGGTCTTTTGTCTCATCCGACAAAACCAGCACTAGACCACGCTCAGGACTGCTACAACAACTTCAGATCTGAAAGAGACCCTGGTCACATATAATCCATGGAATGGATTTCATTACCGTACTGCCTAACTCTGAAGGAATGACAACCATTTTTACAATCATAGACCAATTCTCTAAAGCTTGTCACCTCATACCTCTCTGTAAATTACCGACTGCTCTCCATACAACTCAGTTCCTTGTGAAGGATGTTTTTAGACTCCATGGAATAACAGTTGACATTCTGTATGACTGGGTCCCCCAGTTAGTCTCTCAGGTATGGAGACATTTCTGCGCTGCACTGGGGGCCAAATCTTGCTTGACTTCGGGGTACTACCCCCAGTCTAATGGTCAGACAGACCATCTGAACCAGAAAGTCGAGGTCACCCTTACATGTCTTACTTCATCACATCCATCCGACTGGAGCCAGTACCTTTCATGGATTGAGTATGCCCATAACTCACACATCTCTACTGCTACTGGTTTTTCCCCTTTGGAGGTCTCCCTAGGTTACCACCACAAAACAAACGCATTGCTCAAAGCAAGAAAAGCCCCGCTCCAAAGCACACAGTACAGCAGGTTTGGCTATCATCCCGAGATATGTCGTCACTCATCCGGAATAAGGAGAACAAAACAATTTCTTGTGTTGTTGTTGATTTTACAGGAATCCCTCATGCTGAGCATGCATGTAGTGATAGTGAATAGGAAAAACTCCTATTTAACAGGAAGAAACCTTCAGCAGAACCAGGCTCAGTGCAAACAGCCGACTGTCACAAACAACAGGGGGTTTGATAGAATAGAATAGAAAGGAATAAAATAGAATAGAATATTATTGTCAATATACACATTTTACAATGAGATTGTAAGACCACTCCTTTCAGCACTGTGCAAAAAAAAAAATTAACTAAAAATGTATACAGAAATAAACAGAAAGAAACAATGTGAATGATCTGCAGGAAATACCAAAATGTATAAGAATGTGGGGTATATACACAAAATATTATTATCTAGATAATTAGACAATGTTGGTGATATTGCACTTGTAAATAAATACATTATAAATATAAAATATTCCACAGATATTGCTATAATGGCATTATATTGCACAGAGATCAGGGTATTTGACAGTTAGAGTCCAGTTGAGTTCAGGGTGGTGACTGCTTTGGGACTTTTGGGTGTAGAGCCAGTACAGGAGGGGGCTCAGCACACAGCCCTGTGGGGAGCCAGTGTTCAGTGTGCGGGTGGAGGAGAGATGGGGCCCAGGTCTCACAGTCTGTGGGGGTTTGTTAGGAAGTCCTTTATCCAGGAAAATGTGAGAAGGGGGAGGCCCAGGGTGGGCAGTTTGGAAATAAGTATGTCCAGGATGATTGTGTTAAATCCTGAGCTGTAATCCAAAAAAGGCATGCTTGCGTAGCCCTGCTGCTGCTCCAGGTGGCTCAGCACAGAGTGGAGAGCTACTGCAATGGCGTCTTCAGTGGAAATGTTTGCCCAGTATGGTGGGTGTCGAAAGTGGGGGTGAGGGGGTGGTCTCTGATGTGTTTGGGGACCAGCCTCTCAAAGCACCTCATGATTACCAGTGTGAGGGCCACTGGGCGGTAATCATTCAGGCTGGTGATTGGTGAGTTATTTGCCACGGGGATGATTGTGGCTGTCTTTAGGCGGGGAGGGATGACTGCTTGGGCCGTGAAAGGTTTAATATCTTGGCAACAATCAAAGTGAGCTGGTGTGCACAGCACCTTTCCCGGTACTCTGGTCCAGCAGCCTTCCTGGGGTTCACTGCCAAAAGCACCCACTGTACCTCATGCTCCTGCACAGTGAACAGGTTCGAGCTGGGATTTGGTGGGGTTAGCCAGGCCGGAGAAGTTTTGTGGTTCTGGGGTGTCTCGAAGCGAGCAACGAAACCGTTCAGTTCCTCCGCTAGTGACACGCTCATGTCTCCTGCTGACACATCACGGCCTCTGAAGTTTGTGATGTTCTGGATGCCCTGCCACACCTCCCATGTGCTGTTGCTGGACAGATAGGACTCTATTATTCCCCTGTAGTCCGACTTGCCGCTTTTTATTCCCTTCTTCAGGTCTGCTCGAGCAGCACTGTACAGAGCCCTGTCACCTGACCTGAAGACAGTGTCGCGTCTTTTGCGGAGTAAGCGGACCTGGCTGTTCATCCAGGGTTTCTGATTTGGGAAAATCCGGATATTTTTGCTGACAGTCACATTTCCGATACAGAACCTCATGTAATCCAGTACCGTCCCTGTGAATGTTTCCAGGTTCTGGAGTTCAAATAAGTCCCAGTGTGTCCGCGTGAAGCAGTCCTACATGATTTTTAAGTGAATGAACTTGCAAAGTCCCAGGGGGTTCAAATATATATCTTCCTCATTGCTTCTATCTCTGTCTCTCTCTCTGTCTCTCTCTCTCTCTCTCTCTCTCTCTCTCTCTCCCTCTCTCTCTCTCTCTCTCTCTCTCTCTCTCTCTCTCTCTCTCTCTCTCTTCGTGTGAGAGGTGTGTGGTTGGAGCTGAAGGAGTGGAAGAGTGAAGTGAATGAAAAAAAAAAACTTTTTTCTTTTTCTGTCTTTGTACATGTTGGTTTATTATTTAGTTGGGTTGTTGTTTAGTTATTCTTTAGTTTAGGGTGTTTTGAAGACAGCCAGCCGCTTATCGGCTGGCTGGTTTGGAGGGCCACGTGAACGCCATGGCGTCTGCTGGTTTCTCGGGGCTGTCACGGAAGCACGGCGTTAAAGTTGCCGCTGGCTCTCCGTGCAGCGTGGAAGAGGTGGCTTTAGCAGTGGGGGTATTGATAGGCCACAGCTTTGTGAAGTCTGCTGCCCGCATGAACAAGGCTGTGGTCTTATTTGTAGATAAGGTAGAACAGGTGAAACTGTTGGTGGAGCGAGGGATCACGGTAAATGGGTTGTTTGAGCAGGTGCTGCCGCGGATACAGCCGGCAGCTAAAATCACGCTGTCAAACGTCCCTCCGTTCATCAGTGATGATTTTTTAGTGAAGGAACTTTCCAGACATGGAAAAGTTGTTTCACCAATCAGGAAAGTTCTGTCAGGTTGCAATCCCCGCTTTTAAAACATGTCGTGTCTCATCGCAGACAGCTTCATATGATTTTAAATAATAAATCAGAAGAGCTGAATCTGCGGTTTAATGTGAGAGTGGAGGACTACGTTTATACTTTGTTTGCTACATCATCTCTTGCAAGATGTTTCTGCTGCGGTGAGGAGGGCCACCCGGAGGGAGCCGCGGTTGCTGGCCAGCCCGACCTTGCAGCGCAACCTGCCCCCGCTGCGCAGGGAGAAGTTCCCGGTGTTGTGGGACGAGATGGCGCTCCTCACATCTCTGGCTCGGAAGGATCAGTGGGTGAGAGCAGTATGGAGGACAAACTGTGTCAGAACAACAGTGACAAGGAGACGAGTAGTGAGAGGGAGACAGACGAAAGACGAGAGCTGGATGTGGGGACAGGTGAGACGGTGAATCCTGGAAAAACTAGTGAGACAGGTGAGACAGGTGAGGGGAGTGACACGGGGGAGGTGGTGAGTGGGGTTATCGGAGAGGTGAAGGAAACAGGTGGGGGGTGTGGTGAAAGGGAGGAGGAAGCTGGTGAGGCGAGTGGAGTTAAAGGTGGGATAAGTCAAACTGATAAAACAAAGAACGACGTAAGTGAGTTAACAGAAATGATTCCAGTGTTGGGTGAGACAGACGAAGCAGCTTGTGTAGGGGCTTCAGCTGCTGGGGATGAGACCATGGAGACATGTGAATGGTCGGATGGGGGCTCAGCTGAGCGATGCTTAAAGCAGTGACAGTGAAAGCTGTGTGTCTGACTGCAGTGAGATGTCCCTCAGTCAGATAACTCTCAGTCAAGAAAATGAACTTTATCCTGCACAAATGTTCAAAACTTTTCTACGGCAACCCAAAGGCCTGAAGGGTGTGCATATTGAGCAGCCTTTTCCAAGCAAGCTCAATTTTTACAATTCAGCTAAACATTATATTAAAAACAGAGCTATTTCGGATTTTACTGACCAAGAAGTATACAGATTGAGAAAACAGATTATTAAAGTCCGAAAGCAGCTTGTTTTTTAAATGGCAGTTTTTTTAATCTGGGCCTTTTTCCCTTTTATTTTGATTATTTTTTATTTTAACACTGAATTATTAATGGATTGTTTTAAAGTGGGGACGTTAAATGTAAATGGAGCTAGAGCTGCTAGCAAAAGAGCACTGATTTTTGACACTATACGAATTAAACATGTGGATGTTTGTTTCCTACAAGAAATACACAGTGATGACAGTAATGAGGCAGACTGGAGTAAGGAGTGGGAAGGGCAGGTGGTTTTAAGCCATCTTAACTCCCAGAGTGGAAGAGTGGGGTTTCTGTTCTCCAGAGCTTTTACTCCATCATCTATGGAGATAAAACACATTGTCAAAGGGAGATGTCTTCTTGTAACAGCTAAATTTGACCAGCACACTGGTTATTATGAACATTTATGCTCCAACAAATGGTGCAGAGAGGAAGAGTTTTTTCACTAAAATGAATAATGTTTTAAATTCCTGTGGTTCGGAGGATTTTTTATTCCTGGGTGGGGATTTTAATTGCACTGAATGTGAAATTTTAGATCGTAACCATGCAGAGCCTCATCCAGCCTTCCAACAGGCCCTGAAACAGCTGTTTTTTTCTCACGGCCTGGTGGATGTGTGGCGAAGGATGCACACGGACTGCCGACAGTACACATGGTCCCACTTGAGTGAGGGTAAGATCTCTCTAGCTAGGCTTGATCGTTTTTATCGTTTTAAATATCGATTTAAAGCGGTTAAGAGTTCTAAAATAATACCTGTTGGTTTTACTGATCATTCTTTGGTTTTATGTCATGTTGTTTTAAAGAATATTTTATTTAGGAGTGCGTATGGCATTTTAATTCAGCTTTAACAAATGACAGGGGTTTTAAAGGTGTTTTAAATTATTTTTGGACTATTTTTAGAAGCAGAAAACCTGACTTTGAGTGTCTTAAGCAGTGGTGGGACTATGGTAAGACTGAGATTAGGCTGTTGTGTCAGCAATATACTCTCAATGTCACGCAGAGCACCTATCGATCTATAAAAGAGCTGGAGACTGAAATTGTGGAACTAGAGACAATTAGCAGTTCCACAGGAAATCGAGGTCATATTGAAACCCTCAAATCCAAAAAGAAGATTTTGTTTAACCTGCTAGATACCAAAGTACAAGGCACGCTGGTCCGATCCCGAATTCAGAACATCACGGAAATGGATGCTCCACCTAGCTTTTTCTTTGGCCTGGAGAAAAAGCGAGGACAGAAAAAAGTAATCCACTCTTTGTTTTCCAACACAGGGCAGGAGCTCACGGAGCCTAGCCAGATCAGAGAGCGAGCGGTGGGTTTTTATAGATCTCTATAACAGTGAGTTCATAGAGAACGACACACTGTTGGAGGGGTTCTGTGGTGAACTACCACAGGTCTCTGCTGAGACCAACTCTGAGTTGTGTCGACCGTTGGAGTTGGAGGAGCTGCATGCCGCCCTGCAGAGCATGCAGGGACGGAGGGCTCCAGGCATCGACGGTCTTACTATCGAATTTTATAAAGCTTTCTGGAGTATTCTGGCACCTGAACTTTTGGAGGTGTTTAACGAAACCTTGGCTTCGGGTTTCTTACCACTGTCCTGCCGGAGGGCCGTCGTAGCCCTCCTGCCGAAAAAAGGAAATTTGCAGGACATAACAAATGGGCGTCCTGTATCCCTGTTGTGTACGGATTACAAAATTCTGTCCAAAGCTTTGGCAAACAGGATGAGGGAGGCTATGGAGGAGGTCGTCCATCGGGATCAGACCTACTGTGTGCCTGGCAGGTCCATGGTAGACAATGTCTACCTGATTCGGGATGTTTTGGCGGCTTCCAACTCATTGGGTATCAAGACTGGTCTCATTTCGCTAGACCAGGAAAAGGCGTTTGATCGTGTTGAACACAAGTTCCAAACTTTAGAGAGGTTTGGGTTCAGCACTAGATTTGTCGCCATGATCCAGGTGCTTTACAGTGACATTGAGAGTATGCTCAAGTTTAACGGCAGCCTGTGTGCTCCTTTCGGGGTGAGTAGAGGCATCCGACAGGGTTGTGCCTTGTCCGGAATGCTCTACGCACTCTCCTTGGAACCACTCCTCCATAAAATTCGCACAAGCATCAGTGGTTTTTTAATTCCTGGTTTTACTGACAAAATCATGTTGTCCGCCTACGCAGATGACGTCATAGTCTTGCTCAACGATCAAACAGACGTTGACGTTTTATTAAATCTGACAGAATCTTTTAATGTTTTATCTGCTGCTAAAGTGAACTGGGAGAAGAGTGAAGCTCTTGCGGTTGGTAAATGGAGTAACTCTCTCCCGATTCTCCCCCAGAGGTTACAATGGAAAACCGACGGTCTGAAATACCTCGGTGTTTTCCTGGGGAACAAAGAGGTGGAAAAAAGAAACTGGGAAGACATCATAGAAAGGATAGAGGGAAAACTTAATAAATGGAAATGGCTGCTGCCCCAAATGTCGTACAGGGGGAGGGTGCTTGTGCTGAACCTCGTGGCATCAATTTTATGGCATCGCCTGGCCTGTGTAGATCCTCCCACTGGATTACTGGTAAAAATACAAACGCAGATCGTAAAATTTTTTTGGAACGGTCTGCATTGGGTACCACACGGGGTTTTGTTTTTACCCAGAGAGAAGGGGGGACAGGGCCTCATTCACCTAGCCAGTAGGACGGTTACTTTCAGGTTGCAATTTATTCAGAGATTTTTAACAGGTCCTGAATGTCTGGTGTGGAGAGGAATAGCCAGCTGTATCTTCAGACGCGTGAGTAACTGGGGACTGGATGCTGCACTGTTTTTAATTGATTGTAATCTTTTAAGAGTTAATGGGGTGCCTCCTTTTTATCAGAGTGTTTTCAAGTCTTGGGCACTTTTTAAATGTGTTGAAAGAAAAATCTCTGACTCTCTGTTCTGGCTGCTTAAAGAGCCTCTAGTCCACGGAGCCAGGCTAGACGTCTCCAGCGATGCCACGCCTGGGTTGCTGACGGCGCTCTGTGAAAAAAAAATGATAGTGCTCAAACAGCTGGTGGACGTCGCAGGGCCGGAGCTGACGGACTCTAGAGCTGTGGGCTGTTTTCTGGACTTCAGGTCTACCAGGCTGGTGGAGAGGAACCTGGAGCTCTGGAGGCAGAGGCTGACTGCAGTAGAAAAGAATCTTCTAAAGGACTACGCAAATGGTGAAGAACCCAACGACAGTGACCCCTTCCCAGAAGTTTACGTGAGTCCTCGGTTCGGGGAGTTCAGTGGGCCCCTTCTCAAACAGCCTGAAAAGATATGTTTTAATACAGCTGACAAGAAAAAGATGTACCAGAATTCTGTCAAAGTTTTAAACAGAAGGGGTCTTTGTGACACAGCCCCCACTATGTGGACCCAAAGGCTGGGAGGAGATGGCGTGACTCCTGGGTGGCGGGTCCTGTACAAGCCCCCCCTGAAGAAGAGGACTGGTGATCTCCCGTGGAGAATAATACACGGTGCCATCGCCTCTAACGCTTTTATTTCTGCTTTTATTTCAAATGTGTCAAGTCAGTACCCTTTTTGTCCCATTTGTGAAACACTGTTCCATTTTTTTAGCGAAGGTAGTAGATTGACAGTGTTTTTTAATGTTTTAACAGATGTTTTTAAACTTTTTAACGAGTCATTTGTTCTCAGGGAGTTTATTTATGGTGTGGGCTACAAGAGAACAAATCAAGAGAAATGGAAACTCCTTAATTTTATCTTGGGTGAAGCAAAACTTGCAATATATATTTCTAGGAAAAATCGCATAGAAAATACAGCAGGTGACGATGCGGCCTCAGTGTGGCGCTGCAACGTCAGATGTAGACTGAGGCTGGAATTCAGGTTTTTAAAATGTATGAACGATTTACAGGTTTTCAAATTTTTGGTGTTACAAAAATGTTCTTTGTACTGTTGTTGATGACAACCTGGTTTTTGCACAATTTATTTTAAATTGACTTGGCTTTGTTAAGTTTTTGTTTACTGAGGAGTTATGTTTGTCGTAAATAATTGTAAATAAAGTATTTTTGTAAAATCTCTCTCTCTCTCTCTCTCTCTCTCTCTCCCCCCCCCCCTCTGGTGCGATTATGATCTTTCTTGATAGAATATCCAAAGTGAATGATTTGCTTGGAAGGGATGTCGTCATTCATGACACTAGTCACACCAGTTCTCCTGCTGGTTAGTCCAGCTAAAAAGATTATAATCTCAAATGTACCCCCGTTCATTAAAAATGATCTACTTCTTAAGTTGTCACTTTATGAACAGCTAGTTTCACCCATAAAGATAGTTTCTTTAAGTTGTAAATCATTGCTACTCAAACATGTCTTGTGCCATAGAAGGCAGGTGTTTATGATCCTTAAAGACAGCTAATGCGCATGTGTCTGTCCTTTAATTTCAAAACAGATGGGTTTAGTTATATGGATTTTGCCTCTTAAGAGAAAAAGAAATGTGTTGGTTGTGGTTCAAAAGTTCATATAATTCGATCATGCCCAGAAAAGCTTAAGACTACTCAGTTGATGAATGCTGTTGACGGAGCCGCCGAAGCGCGCCACTGTGCCGTCGAAGCAGGGTGCGGTGCCGTGGAAGAGAGCCACTGTTGTGGGAAAATTCTTTGTTGCTCTTACCTTCTTTTCACCCCTCATACTAGTGCTGATCTGATCTTTAGTTATTTTAGAGAAGATGGGCTTTAAATCCATTATCAGAAGAATTTAAAGTGTTCCACTCCCTGAGACTGTTTTGCCTCAAGGGGATGGTAAAGGGTAACCTCATGACCTAACTTTTCTACCTCTGACCCAGGTAGGGGTCTAGGGGTTATATTCCCAATATTTTTTTAATTGAGATAAATCTCATATACTGGTATAAATACTGTCTGAAAATTCTGTTCGGGGCTCTACCTCTCTGACTTGCTCAGAGACAGGGTCTTCAAACGTTGTATGCCTTTTGGACCCGAACCTCTAAAAAAGAAATTGCTTAGTCAGCGACTTGCCCTGGATAGAATCAGGTTGGCATCTGGTGACAATGTAAAGAACCTTGGTGTTATTTTTGATCAGGAAATGTCTCATATAAAACAGGTCTTTAAGATTTCCTTCTTTCATTTTAGGAATATAGCAAAAATTAGAAAAATTCTCACTAAGACAGATGCTGAAAAGCTAGTCCATGCATTTGTTACTTCAAGACTGGACTATTGTAACTCTTTATTAGCAGGACGTTTCAAAATGCAATTAAAAATGCAGTTGGTCCAAAATGCTGCAGCAAGAGTTCTGATGAACCTTAAAAAGAGAGATCATATCTCCCCTATCTTAGCTTCCCTTCATTGGCTCCCTGTCAAACTTAGAATAGATTTTAAGATTCTTCTTTTGACATATAAAGCCCTCACTAATAAAGCTCCATCGTATATCAGAGATCTGATTACTCCTTATGTCCCTAAGAGAGCACTTCGCTCTCAGACTGCAGGTTTACTGGTGGTTCCTAGAATCTAAAATCTCTAAAATCACAATGGGAGGCAGATCTTTCAGTTATCAGGCTCCTCTCCTGTGGAACCAGCTTCCAGCTTTAGTCCGTGAGGCAGACACCCTGTCCAGTTTCCAATCTAGGCTTAAAACCTTGCTGTTTGATAAAGTTTTGTCATATTGGGTTTAAGGTTTCTGACCCACATAAGCAGAGACACTCAGAAGAATCGGTAAATGATAATTTATTGTGGTGGAGTGAAAAGGGAAGGGGAATCCAGCGATGATTCTGCAGCGGCGGTGAACGGTAGAGTGGGACAGCAATGAGTGGCGGAAGTACACGGGACCAGGGGAATCCGACGGTGATCCTGCAGCAGCGGTGAGCGGTAGTGTGGGGCGGCAATGAGTGGCGGAAGTACACGGGGGTGCTTGACGTGGGAGACCGGGAACCTCTGAGAGTGAGGACAGGTAAGGTGAGTAGACTGATGCAGGTTGAATAAAGAATCGGAATGATCTTACGGGTTTGGTGGAGTTGATGTGTCGCCAGGGGGAATGTCCGGTTGAGTCCTCCAGTGATGTGGAGAAGTGGTCCGGGGGGTCTGATCAGCTGGTGAAGTATGCTGGGGAAGGCAGATCGACCAGAGCCAACAGGAGTGGGAGTCACCTGGGGAATGATGGCCGGGTAAGTCTCTGGAAGGAGGTGAGTTAGTTGCTGGGAAAACCTGAGGTGAAAACAAGGGTCGGTTAGTCGAGGGAAAAATACCAAAAACTTGAGACACGGAAAACTTGGAGGTACGCTGGAACTTTACAAAAACTCGAGAGGAACTATCAATTAGATGAGCTACAAAAACACTAGGAAACATTTGTTATTCGGCACTGAGGCTACGGTTACCAATGATAGTAAACACTCAGGCGACGAGTAGTTGATCCACCACTCCTCTTATACTGCTCTGCTGATCAGCGCCAACCCGAGACACCTGGGAAGGACGGAGCTCCGACCTGGAGCACCGCAACGGTGACCCCCCGTGGCCACCTAGAGAACTGCAACAGAGACTCAACCTGACAAGTTTATAGTTAGGAAGAGGTAGACAAGACCGCCTAATCCGGTTGGGGAGGAACTTAGTCTTGACAGACGGTTCTCCTTTGCTCTACCTTCTACTTGTCTCAGTCTATAGGGTTAAGTTATTTAAGTTTTTCTATAGTTATGCTGCTATAGGCTTAGACTGCTGGAGGACAATCTGACCACTTCTCTCTCTCCTACTTTCTTCCTTTGTCCAATCAACACCTTGGCTGGCATTCTGTTAGCTGAGACAGCTTCTTGGATAAGAACATGAGCTGAGATGCTTCCAGTGACATTCTACAACTGCTGCTATAAACTCTATTATTTCAGTATCCTGCTCTTCTAATTTAGCTTTCTGTCTTTTCAAACCCCCAGTCGGTCATGGCAGATGGCTGCTTGTACTGAGCCTGGTTCTGCTGGAGGTTTCTTCCTGTTAAAGGGGAGTTTTTCCTCTCCACTGTCGCTACATGCATGCTCAGTATGAGGGATTGCTGTAAAGTCAACGACAAGACAAGCCATTGTTTTGGTCTGCTGATTCCAGAGGAGTAAATGCTGCAAGTCAATGACTTGATGCAATCTGCTGGGGTTCCTTAGATTGGAAACTTTTTCAAAGTGCCTTGAGACAACACCTGTTGTAAATTGGCGCTATATAAATAAACTGATTCTTCTTCATTCTTGATTCTTTGAAATAAACTTATAAAGACAAAGTCCGGGCTTTCTTTTATTAATGAGTTGTCTTCTCTCCCACTTTGATAAGAAAATCCACAACACCACACAGCTACAGATGGTTTCATGGTTGTCAGTGCGGATCCTGATGTTGCTGGGGTTCCTGGTGATCCATCTGTTGTAATTGCAGAAGATCAACCTGAGGTGCGATCATTTATAAATTGTGGTAGTTTTAATTAAGTTGATATCAATGATAGTGAGATGAAACATGATCAATCTGTGAGTATGTTTGATGCAGTTTCAGGGGAAAAAAGAACTGATGAAGTTTTTTGTGAAAGGTTTTGAGAGGATGACAGCATGCTTGATGAGGAGTGGTTGAAATTTTCCCAACAAAAGGAAAAGTTCTGAACCTGCTAACAGCCGCACGAAAGCTGTCAGAGCTATGAGAGCGAACAAAACAGGAGAGATCAGTTTGTTGTCTGATAGTAGCCTGCCCCTAAGCCAAATTAAGAGGTTTTTACAAAAGACTAAAGGACTCAGGCTGATTAAAGTAGAAGAATATTTTCCAGATTTAAAAATGTTTGTTGAATCCTCTCTGGCTTTCATCATTTTGTGGATGATGTGTTAACAGATCAAGAAATGCATTGCTTAAAGAAACAGATTTTGAAAGTCAGAGCCCAAGCAATTACTGCTGATGAAAATGAAGATATTTAGAGAAATATTTTATGTTTCCAAATGTCATTTCTTTTGTTTCTTCATTCCTATGTGTGATTTTAAAATAGGCCCATTAAATTTAAATGGCGGTATAGATGAAGTGAAAACGGCTGAGTTTTTTAGATTTATGACTTTAAAGAAAATTGATATAATGTTACTTCAAGAAATACACAGCACTGCTGATGAGAGTGATTAGAAGAAGGAATTTGGGGTGGGGAGTTTTTTTTACGAAGCCAGTTGTAGTGGCAGTGTGGGGATTGTGTTTTCTAAAAATGTTTTGCCTATTTCTTGTGAAGTAGAGGAAATAATCGAAGGTATTTATTGAAATTTAAAGCCAAATTTGAAAATTTGAATTTAGATTTTCTTAATGTATATGCTCCAACTAAAGTGGTAGATAGAATATAATGTTTCTATTGAATATTTTAGGGGACACTGTAAATTATTGTAGTGATAATGATAATTTGTTTTTGTGTGGAGATTTTAATTGCACTGAAAATCCGTTGCTTGATAGAAATCACTTAGAGCCTCATGATTAATCCTCTCGGAGGCTCAGGCAACTAACTGCGACCTTTGACCTTTCAGATGTGTGGAGAGCTTTCAACAGGAATCAGAGACAGTAAACATGGAGTCTTTCTGAAGATAATCTTTTATCCTTGGCAAGATTGGATAATCTATATGCTTTTAAACATAATTTATATATATATTTAGTCGGTTTTTCTGATCACTGTCTGGTTTGTTGCTCTGTGTTTATTAAAAATGTCTGTATACGGAGTGTCTACTGGCATTTAAATACAGCTCTTTTAAACAATGGAGCGTTTAGAAAAGCATTTGAATATTTCTGGGTCAGTCATAAACAATTTAAATGAGATTTTTCTTGTGTCCAACAGTGGTGGGATTATGGTAAATATCAAATTAAGCAATTGTGTCAACAGTTCACTCACAATGTCAAAAGAGAAATAACCAGATCTATGAGGGACTTGGAGATTCAGATAGTAGAGCGGCAGGGTTTGGCAGCGTCTACAAGAAACCAAGGGTTTTTAGATTCTCTCAAAGCTAAAAAGGCCGTTTTGGCAAACCTGTTGGGCACAGCAGCAAAAGGAGCCTTGGTCATATCACGCTTCCTTAGCAGAAATGGAGGCCCTGCCTCACTTTTTCTTTGGAATAGAAAAAAAGAACGGGCAAAGAAACATTGTTCACTCCCTAAAATCTGACTGTGGTTCTACTATCTCAGGAAGAATTCCACATTATGTATGTTCTGCAAACAGGAGAAGCCCTAAAGCACTGTTATTGTCTCCTTCATGATGTGATTCTGTCTCTCAAGTTCGCCCTTTTGCCTCTTCATCCTCCAGCTTGGATATTCCGGACTCTGCGTCTGTAATTTTGGAGCCCAGGTTTTTCACTGTTTCATTCACTGCCTATACTCCTCGTTTTACACCCGAGACATTCGAGAGGTAGGGTCTCGCAGGATATGTCCCTGTACCACAGTCACCATGTTTCTGGCATCTTGTGGAAATGAGTCCGTCATTTACTTTAGTTGGGTCAGCAGTCTCCTCTGCGTTTTTCTTATGTTGCAGGTAAAATAATGACCTTCTACTGACATATTTCTTTGTTGTTATTATTTTGACACCGGTTAATATATGCTTGCAGATCGTATTTATGAATAATTGGGGAAAATAGCTAAGTCAGCTCAGGCGCTTCTACTAAGGTGTCATCTTGGGCCCGTCACCACCAATATATATATATATATATATATATATATCCAAGTCTTCATGCCTCCCGTCCTGTCGGACGACCTCCTAGTCTTCGTTGTTCCTGTCGCCGTCGTCCTGTCGGGCAACGTCCAGATCTTCGTGCCTCCTGTCGGGCAACGTCCAGATCTTCGTGCCTCCTGTCGTCGTCCTATTGGCCTCCAGTTCTTCATGGGTTCGACGGCAATCCTGCTGTAAACCCTTCGGAACATCCTCCAGGACATCCTCCTGAGCTTCTGGACTTCAGTTGTCCTCCTGAGCTTCCGGACTACTGTCGTCCTTCGGGACAACCTCCTGAGCTTCCAGCCTCCTGTCGTCCTCCGGGATGCCCACCAGAACTTCGGGAGTCTTGCCGTCTTCCCTTACGGCCTTCGTTGGACTCTGCCATACTCTGGACTGCCTTCAGTGGACTATGTTCTTTAGTTGTTTTCTGTTGGTTTTTGGTTCTGTTATTTTCTTGGTCGTTATTTCGCTCATAATGGGTTGCTTTTCGTTTGGTTTTGGTATTTTTGTTTTTCTTAGCCGTTTTTTCGCTCGTGATGGGTTGATTTTTGTTCT
>JAVLVB010000190.1:40115-74033 GCA_032876305.1 Orestias chungarensis
AAGACGCTCTCCACCACACATCTGTAGAAGGAATTGAGAACTGAGCTCCCGAGTCCAGCTCTTCTCAGCCTCCTGAGGAAGTAGAGTCGCTGGTGCGCTTTCCTGACCAGAATGGAAGTGTTGTTGCTCCAGGTGAGGTTGTTACTCAGGTGTACACCCAAGTACCTGTAGCTGTTGACCACTTCCACCGCAGATCCTCAGACAGATGAAAGAAATTTTGAAACAATGGTGGCATCCATTTATGATTGACTATACCGACATGATTGACCCTGTAAGAAGGCACAGGTACCTGCTTGTTGTTGTTGACAGGTACTCGGGGTGGGTGGAAGCAATCCCCACCACCAAAGAAGATGCCAAATCCGTTTGCAAAATGTTGATCGATCACTGGATTTCTAAGCATGGTTTTCCAAAGAGAATACACTCGGATAATGGCACTCATTTTACAAGCAAAACATTACAATGGGTGGAGAAATCTTTGGGTTTTAAACACAGCCATGGATGTGTGTACCATCCGGCCTCTCAAGGCCAGGTGGAAAGAATTAATCAAAACATCAAAACAAAATTGGCTAAAATCT
Source organism: Orestias chungarensis (assembly GCA_032876305.1). NCBI lineage: Eukaryota > Metazoa > Chordata > Actinopteri > Cyprinodontiformes > Cyprinodontidae > Orestias > Orestias chungarensis. The sequence continues at coordinate 40,691 of JAVLVB010000190.1, forward strand.
GTGCACAGACCAAAATGAATTGGGTCGACGCTTTACCTTTAGCCCTAATGTCCATCCGAAGTTCAGTAATTCAAAGAGTGGGATTAACCCCACTTGAGCTCCTAACAGGAAGAGCGTTCCCTGGACCAAACACCAGGCTATTGGGTTTAGAAAATAATAGTATGAAACTAACTCACCGTGCATATCATAAATTACTGTGCACCCTTGTGTCAGCTTTCTCCAAACAGGTGTCGAAGCAGAACCAACGTGAAAAGACCACAGAAGACCTCGTGAAAACGGACTGGGTCTTCCTGAAAGTCATCAAAAGAAAGTAGTCGGAGCCAAGGGGACGGGTCCGTTCCAGATCACCGAGAGGACATCCCATGCTGTGAGGGTACGAGGGAAAGGCGAGACGTGGTTCCATTGGAGCCAGTGCACCGCAGCGGAAGAACCTCAGCGTACACTGCAGCAGATACATCAGGAGCTCCAGGACAGTGCGGCTAAACCTGCACCAGGGCCAGCACCAGATACAACAGAAGCATTAGCTCCCACCTTGACAGAAGGGGCAGAATAATCCCCTGGTGGTGAGCACAACATAGACACTGAGGTAGTCTACCCTCAGTGTTGAAGAGGACATCAATAGTGGTTGAAGTTTCTCTCCCACTCAACCCATCCTGCGGGACGAGCCACGATGTCAAATCAAGTCCTTTGTTTCTTTATTGTGTTTTGAAAAAGTTTTATGATAGCTTTTGCTTTGGGTTTGTGGCATTCAATTTACAGGAATAACATTAACAATCTACAAAATAATCAGACAAACTACACCTCAGCCACCGCTAATAACAACAATCAAACCACGGAACACCACTCTCGTACTAAACAGAACACACATTCGAACCCGAATAAAAAGCATCAATGCTTAGAAAAACATGATGGGGTAAAACTAGAATACAAACTCGGCGACACCACGGCATGGACTTTTGACTTATGCGACGTCATTAATTGCGGAGGGCGAAAGAAAAAACCTCGTATAGAGGATATGACGTGTACTTATGCTCGTTAAATTAAACACCGGTTACACCGCTGATAATTTGTGGTTGCAATGGTTAACAGGTCAGGCTCGGGAGAATGACAGGGCCAGATCATCTATTTACATTACACCGGCACCCTTATTTCCGATAGATTCAGTAGGATTTAATTGTATGATAAACTTAAATCGCATGGCCACCAGCCTCACTGTACATCTCTATTAAATATTTTCCCGGTAATCTCCAATAGAACTTGCTCTGGAACCTTCCCGGCCCCTGAAACAGGTAATTTCATGTGCTTTAATCGAACAGGCGGCAATCAATCCAGACCGGCCCAAGATGTAGGATCAATTAATAGCGAATTCTACCAAACATTTATTCAGGACGGGTCTGATAGTTCGGTGAATCCCTGGGCCAGGGCCGGCTTATATTATTATTGCAGGGTAACACCCTATTAACCAGATTACCGACCCAAACTAAAGGATTGTGCGACATGGTAAGACTAATAACACCTATTAAACTCTGTACACTCCCTAATTTTTTATAAAACAGCCTGATGCGGGGGTTAGAGCTCAGACCAGAGGGATCCATTGCACTGACGGTCTCGGCTCTCCCTCCTGCAGGAGGACTCAGTTAAACCACAAGATGTCTTTTGCTGAGTGGACTGATTTTGTATTTTTATTTGAACATTGTGAGAACCTGAATACGCTGTCCTGAGATCAACCAACCTGGGGAAGTCAAGGTGGACTTCAACACCCACCTGGCAGTAACCCCAAAAGTCACATAACAAAAACATCAACCAAAAGTTTTATTTTTGTTTAAAAAGAGACATCAAAATAAAATATCAATTATATAAATAGTGATGGAATCACTAAGCCAACATTATTTTTGAAGACTAGAAGGTTGTAGCTTTCATCAAATGATTGTTACAGCATCCCTGACCAAACTTGCACAGTGCACATCACAGGAGAGTGTGTAGCAAGATCAGGAATCAGGAATCAGGAATCGTTTATTGTCATTCACACACATGGGGTACATGAGCACAAACGAAATTTCTGGGGTGACGAAGACCCGTTGCTGCTGCACCTACCGGCGCGCTGCATCGTGTCCTTGAGGACAAGGGAAAATGACACATAGGGAGAGATGAGGGAGAAAAAATACAATTCACACTTTATCCTTGACAGGATACAGCTTGAAGTTCCAAAAAACCTCTGCACAGCAACAGTAACACAACAGAACAGAGCCTTGGAATGAAGATGAGGATGAAGGCGTATGTAGAGCTGGTATCAGTGTATGTAAGTGTATGTGTAGGTCTGTGAGCTGTGAGCTGCTCTGTCCTTCGATGATAACATAGGTGTATTCAGTTCAAACAGATCCACAGATGTCAGGGGGAGGGTAGGGTTGCAGTGGAAGGAGCAGCTTGTTTACATAGTTCCAGGAGAAGTTGAAGACAGCAGACCGTCAAGGTCGCCCCAGGGAGCCGAATCAGGAAAACAATGATTTGTTTGGGCCAGGCGGACTTTGTTTTCTGTCTACCTTGAGTCCCGCTGTCTCTCGATGGCGAGTCCGATCAGCCGAATCTGGACCTTTCCGCCCGTCTGAGAGACCAACTTCTCCAAGATTATTCCCCTCCATAAGAACTCGCAGCCTGCCTGCGATCCGGTTCATGAATCCCATCCAGTTTGCAGTTAGTCATCTCAGTCTGAGTGTTGGTCGCTCTCCAGACGCCTTCATACGCTCCCAGCCGCTTTTCAATGGCCAGGGCAGTTGCCGACCTTTTCTTATTTTGCTGATGCATCAGGTAACCGCCGACGCCAAAAAGCAGAAATCCTGTCATCATAAATCCAATCATGTACAGATCTTCCACGTCCTCGACTGACATTTTCGACAGACACACAATCTTCCACTTCATCCAGGAATCCATTGTATATCCTGCGAACGCTGTCCCGTCTGGACACGAGGGTTCCCCTATGCCCTGTCTTCCCGTCAGGAAAATTTGATCAATTGCGTTGAGAGACCAGCTGACCAGATCCATATTTTCGGTTTCGGAAGATATGTAAAAAGATGCTCCAAAAGAGAATGAAAGACACAAACACAGGGCTGAAGCAGGATAGATAAGGGTAAGGTCGGGAGACAGAGAGAAACGCGTCCGCCTTCTTCGAGAGCTAAGTTGAGGAGATGAATGTCCAAAAGGTTTATGCACAACTTTAACAGTCGTATTCGTATTTAAATGTTAATAAAGTTCATGATACGCGATCACATCAAACAAAGCCCGCTCCAAATTTAAAGATACTGGACTGGATCCAACCGGTCCACTGTCTTTCGCCATCTTTAAATTTGGAGCGGGCTGTGTTTGATAAGATTGCGGATCGATTACTCCGCTCTGCGACATCATCGTACCAATTTTTTACTCGTACCCACAAAGTTGAATTTGTGTCTACAGAGATAGGAAGAGTTCGTAGTCGTAAAAATTAGAGTTGTATTCATAAGACTTTGCACTCACAGCTTTTAGATTCATACTCTGAGACTCACAAATATTTCAGCAGAATTTTGGGTACAAGAACTTTATTGACATATAAATATGAATACAAATGTTAGAGTTATGTATATACCTTTTTTGACAGGAGTCTTACTCCATAGGAGTGCTGCTTATGGTGAATCTGTGCCTCCTCAATGCTACTTCCCACTTCTTCCTAAAATGTTTGTCTTTGGGAAACCTACACAATAAAATTGGGAGATTAGAGTTAAATGTGCTGGTTGTCATAATGTTTAAGCTTTTGACCCATGTAAAACAGAGGACTCTCAGGAAATCAGTTAAAGGGATCCGGAAACCGGAGGCAACGGGAGACAGCGGGCAACGGCAGTGTACGGCAGGGCAACAGGAACAGCAGGACAGCGGGAAACGGCAGGAGACCCAGAGCTTAAGACGACTTAGGAGACCGGAGACCACTGAGGTGGAAGACAGGACAGGTGAGTTGATAAATTATGGTGAGAGGAAAAAATTGGACTGATCTTACTTGTGGTGGATTGGTTGTTGACGCCAGGGGGAAGTGAGAGGTGAGTTCTGTTCAGCAGTGATCGAGTGGAGAAGTTGTCCAGGGGGCGTACACGGCAGATGGAGAAATGCTGGAGCGGGCAGACCGAGCCGAGCCAAGAGTAGCAATATTTGCATTATTTCTATAATAGCATCTTTATGTCAGTTGTAATCTAAGCCTTTATTATTGAATATATCATTAGCCTCAAAGCATAAATGCCTGAATCTAAAGCAGTCACAAAAAAGGCAATTATCCTAATAGGCAAAAAATATGATTTATAAAGTTTCAGTTGGCTTATAACCGAGCAAACACAGCCTAGTTTAACGTTTGCTGGCTATAATTTCACTGGTAGACATAACAATAATATTCTATTCAAAATATTCAAACAATAATAATATTGAATCTTACTTGTGAAAGGTAATTCCCATACTCCTGGTCGCACTGTCTGCCTATTTGCACTAAAATACGCAGCACAGTGGTCTGGCATGTTGAAAGCTATTCTGTCCGCTATTTTACTATGGAAAGGATGACCAGTACAAGATAGTGACCGTATTTCTCTAGGCGCAGCAGTCGATGCAGGGTCTATTTTTTATGATGTCTATGCTTAATTCTACTTCATGCTGGTGCAAAAATGGACAACAATCGATCACATGTATTACAAAACTTGGTAAATCGGCTCAAATAAGACCCACAAAATGGGCGAAACGCCACTCCATTGTTGTCCATTTTGCGCAAACGTAAAGTAGAATTAAACCGTTATCACTTCCGGGTCAAACTCTGCGTTGGTACATTCCCTTTCCGGTTGACTTTGTCATTTGTTAAGTTGTTTCTGGGCTTGTTAATTTTTATTTCAACATGTAAATTTATTTTTTGGAAATGTAAATGTGTTTTCCAAAATGTAAATTTGCCTCAGCCTTTATGAAAGGGTTTTAGATTTTGTAAGTGGTTTGCACCTCTCGGCCACCGTAGTTTCCTGCGCGTATTTTCTCCTGCAGCATAAGAGGGGTGGATCTCCACTCATTCTTCACTGGATTGTTACCATGTATACTGGCATGTATACTGGTATTCTCTATCCATCCTGCCATTTCCTTGTGCAATTAGTTTTTGATTCTGCTTTCCTTGTGCTCTCCCCCTGTCCCTAGTAATCTCCCTCTTGTGTGCTCAACCCAGGTACTCCTCCTGATTCACCTCCAGTTCCTTCGCCATCTGCAACATAGAAAATCATATCGGACAAACTTTTACGACTGGATCCACTCCTCTGCCATCTAACCATGCTGCCTGTCCGTCCGCCACCGTACTGTTCAGGCTCCATCTGAAATCCACAACCCTGTGGCTCACCTTCTCGCCCCTCCAACACAACCACCAGACTTCTTTTTGTTTCCACTCACACTTCCCTGTCGATTACACCTGCTCCACAAGCGTAAACAGTTCCTCTTACTGACATCCACTCAAGACGGAATCACACTCACCTGTCTCTCTCCCTCCAGAGCTCCCGGTTCCCCGCACCGTTTCCTCATTCCCCCTCCGGACCAGAGAACTCCTACCACAGATTACACTCCTTGTCCGTAATAAATTCTTTAACTTCTCCTGAGTTCTTGCTGCTTTGTGGGTCAGTACTGCTAAAAACCATGACAGATATACTGAACAAGTAATGGAATTGGCCCTTTTATGTATCAGCCAGAAATATTTCGAGCAGGGAGAACGAGTTGGTAAATTACTGACACACAGGGTAAAACAAATACAGTCTCAAAATGTTATTCCCTCAATTTTTAATAAAGACAAAAAAACTTATGAATAAAAGGTACATAATTACCACATTTTGGAAATGTTATCAAGAATTGTATAGATCTCAAAGTGGAATAGACAAAAATACATTAGAAAGTATTTTTTTTCAATTGAAACTCCTACTGTGTCAAAGGAGGGGAGAGCACTTTTGGAGGATAATATCTCTATAGATGAAATTAAAAAAGCAATTAGACTCCTCAGATAAGGAAAGGCCCCTAGAAATGATGGGTTCTCAGTAGATTTCCATCAGAAATTCATAGATGATCTTTCCCCTAGGTTATTAATTTTTTACCAAGATGCATTTCATAGAGGTAGGTTACCTGAAAGCATGAGGGAAGCAGTTATTACACTACTGCATTAAAAGGGTAGAGCTCCACAGCAATGTGCTAATTATCGCCCTATATCCTTGATTGATGTTTATGAGAAAATTCTTGCAAAAATCTTAGATATTAGATTGGAAGAGGTGATCCCAATTCTCTTTCATCAGGATCATGTGGGGTTTATGATGGGCAGGAGTTCTTCAGACAACCTTTGAATACTGTTACACATAATGTGGATGATAGGAAATTGTGACACACCAACGGTTGCCTTTTCATTAGGTGCATGAAAGGCCTTTGATAAAGTTGAGTTCCCTTCTTTTGTGTTATACGCTAGAAAAATTTGGATTTGGCCCAATATTTCAGAAGTGGGTGGAATTAATGTACTCTGATCCATCAGCCACAGTCTTAACTAATAGAATTATGTCACCTCAAATTAGATTAAATCATGGGGTTTGACAAGGTTCACCTTTAACACCTCTAATCTTTGCTATATTTCTTGAACCTCTGGCTATAGCCTCACTGACTAATACAAATAGAAAGGTTTTGCAAGCGGCTCTTGAAGAACATAAGCTCCTGCTGTATGCGGATGATTTGATTTGTTATTAATATCTAGTAACCCTGAATCCTCAGTCCCAGAAATTTGCTAGGTGATATGTCTGTTCTCAGAGATATATGGTTATATTGTTAACAGTATCAAAATCTTGCCCCTCAAATATTAGAACAAATTGGAAATTCAGCCTGAAGGATTAACATTTCTGGGTCAAGGCCATTACTGGGATCCCCATTTTTAAGGATGTTACAGGACCCATGAGATTTAAATCATTTGATGAAATTAAAATTGAATATAATTTGTCCAACTCTCAAACAAACATATTCAGCACAGTCAGACAGAAATTCAGGGAATCTCCCATAAGATTGGAGAGAAAAACAGAGGAGCTTCAAATATTCTATGGACTTGTTAGAAGTATGCAAGAACCTAAACTGGACGGTCTTAAAGCATGTTGGGAAAGGGATTTAGCACAAGAGATCCCAGAAAATGATTGGAAGGAATTATGGCCATCATGACAATGTTATTTGCGTGAAGCAAATAAAATGTACATTGAAAAGTATGCCCCCCCCTCCACCTCACAAAAATCTAGAGCCTCCCTCTAATTTCTTTCTAACTCCGTGTCTGCTTCTCCTCCTTGTTCATCCGATAAACACAATCATAGACATAAATGCCTCATTGAGCACCGAATCGTACGTCAACGCCATCTTGGATGTGGCAAAGATGAGTAATCAGAGAAGATGCCTCATTCATGTGCTTCATGGAAGTTTTTTTGAGAATTACAATTTTTATTTGCTTTAGTCTGTATTACGTTACAATATTATCTAGCATTATTAATCTTGTATAACAGTTGTTAGGCTTAAAACACAAACCCTTGTTGATTTATCAAAGAGCAAAAATTGGTGAAACAGCAAAGCACAGTTGTCCCGGGAGAGTAAATCTCAGAAAGCAGGAATGTCAGAAGGGCAGGATCCTAGCCTTGTGATCGCAGGTTGAGACAGAAAATGAATGATCTCTATATCCTAATAAGGAGGCCTGGGCCCAAATATCTGTCGGCCATGCAGTTGGTTTTGTGACAGGAGGTTAGTGAGGGCTTAAGTGTTTATCGCAAACGGTCACTCATTAAAGCCACCTACCAACATGTGACAAGATATTAAACAAGAAGCCGGGGAATAGAATTTCAGACAGGATCTGGCAACTATGGCGGTTGATTTGGGATAAGAGTGTAAATAAAAGTTTCTGTCTCAGTCCCGTATTGATTAGTCATTAATAATTCGCACTTTAAAAGTTCCATGAGGAGTACAGGTAAAGAGTGGGGTATTGTCTCAGTATAAGAAAACTTATTATCCGCAACAAACTCTTAGCCTTAGTTAAGTAGACATCATGGATACATTGCTTTTCTCATCACTCAGTTTATCCATCCATCATCTAATATCAAACTGTTAAGAGTTATTACAAGAGTTTGTGTCCAACTTTTCATTTTCTGATTCCTGTTTTCACCTCATTTTTGTTTTTTCATCATCTTTCCTCATCTTTAGGACACCTTGATTCTTTGGTTACCTGGAACTGACCCTTTTTATACCCTTTGGATTTGTGCCTTTCCCACTCAACCCTGATGCTTAGCTCTGATATCAGAGTTTTAATCCTGCCTTTGGCTCTCGGCCCTACCCAGGTTGGTCAAGTCCAATCAGCAATCAGAATATATTTCAGATTCCCTGCTTCTATAAACTGCTATCCTTTATGAAGTAAATTTTTATGAAATTGACTACTTAACCTCCCACCATGTGTTGGCTTCCTGCTCTCAGTTTAGTGTATTTGAGGAGAGTACAGTGACCAGTGAAGACAGTGAAGGGAAAGAAATAGATGGTTAATTTCCAAAAGTGTGTTATTTAAGTTCCAGACTGTGCATAGGAGAAAACGAAGATGACATTCATGGTACATGCTGTACCATGTACCATTACTACTTAAAAGGAATACCATGTTTTCTGTTCATATACATTTTATTTATAAAATCAAACTATGGTCATTCAGGGATACAAAAGTACATTTGTTACCTGTTTGTCCATGACCAATAGTAATGGTGTTAGCTATTACATTGTTTATCGTATTGTTGATCTTGTAGTATTAAGGCTTTTTGGAGATGTCATTAACGGCAATTTTTAATGCTGATGCAAAAGGTACAATACAAAAATCAATTGAACTTTTGGATGTTAATACACATACCTTCTTTGTAATTTATACATATATATTGGAGAAAATTGAAACCTACTTTTGATTTATGTATAAATAGCTATGTAACACTTTTAAGTGCAATACGTTTTTAGCAAGTGAGACCAGTGTTTAAGTAAATATTACTTCAGAAAGTTATATGGATTAAACAATACATACCCAAGACAACATTTAAGGAGATTAAAATAGTAACTCTATACAGAGGTTCTCCTTTAACTTCCTCCTCATGGCTGACTATACAGGGTAGGTTATTTAAGCTATTTACATAGTTATGCTGCTTTAGGCTTAGGCTGCTGGAGGACAATCTCACCACCTTACTCTGCTACTTTCTTCTTTTGTCCAATCTGCTTTCTTTGTGTTTATTTAAACCTAGTTAACCTTTTGTTTTCACTTAGTTTTCTTCTCTCCATAGTAACCACTTCTGGTCTGGCCTTCTGTTAACTCAGTGGTTCAAAAACGTGTTCTGTCAATTCCCCCTTTGGAGAATCAAGAGTCAAGAATCATTTTATTTATATAGTGCCAATTTACAAAAAATGTCATCTTAAAGCACTTTACAAGAAAATCAATTTAAATCCTAGATACATAGTAACAAAACCATTTGAAAAAGTTTCCAATCTAAGGAACCCCAGCAGATTGCATCAAGTCATTGACTTGCAGCATTCACTCCTCTGGAATCAGCAGACCGAAAAATGGCTTGTGTTGTCGTTGACTTTACAGCAATCCCTCATACTGAGCATGCATGTAGCAAAAGTGGAGAGGAAAAACTCCCCTTTAACAGGACAAACCTCCAGCAGAACCTGGCTCAGTACAATCAGCCATATGCCACGACCGACTGGAGATTTGAAGAGACAGAAAACTAACATAGATGCAGAGGATACTGAAAAAAAAGTTTATAGCAGCAGTTGTAGAGCGTCACTGGCAGCATCTCAGCCCATGTCCTCCTCCAAGAAGCTGTCTCAGCTAACAGAACGCCAGACCAAGTTTGGTTACTATGGAGAGAAGAAAACTAAGAGAAAACAAAAAGTTAACAAGTTTGAAATAACGACAACTAAAGCAGTTTGGACAAAGGAAAAAAGTAGCAGAGAGAGAAGTGGTCAGATAGTCCTAATGCACTCTAAGCCTACAGCAGCATAACTACAGAAATAACTTAACAAACATGTCTTCGTGTCTCCCTGTAGAGTGAGACATGAAGAAAGTAGAGCAAAGGAGAACCGACTGTCAAGACTGAGTTCTTCCCCCAACTGGATTAGGCTATCTTTTCTACCTCTTCCTAACTATAAAGTTTATCAAAAAGGAAGGTTTTAAGCCTAGATTTGAAACTAGACAGGGTTTCTGCCTCAAGGACTAAAACTGGAAGCTGGTTCCACAGGAGAAGCGCCTGATAACTAAAAGATCTGCCTCCCATTCTGCTTTTAGAACGAGGACGAGGCCTCCCATTTACTGACGTAGCCCTCCAAGTCAACAAGATACTGGTGTCCCCTACCTCGCCGACGGGAAGAAGCAATCCTCCGCAGGTAGTAGGCAGGGTCCCCATCAATGATCCCGGCGGGCGGAGGGGCGTCTGCTGGAGCACTGGTCTGGATCGGCTTAATCTGAGAAACAAGGAAGGCTGACACAAACGGTAGACAGACTGATGACCATGTCAATGGGAGAAATGAGAATTGTAGGCAAACTCAATCCAGGGGAGGTTCCAGTCAGGTTGATTAGTTAAAGTGAGGTAACGTAGAGTGGCTTCTACTGGGGCCATGGTCAGGGCCATGGTCAGACAGAACGTCAACGGGAATGCCGTGGAGGCGAAAAACATGCTTAAACAGGAGGGGAGTGGTTTGGAGAGGAGAGGGCAATTTGCGGAGGGAAACCAGGTGGCATGCTTTGGAGAATCGATCGAGAATGGTGAGTATGGTTGTCGACCTTGTGACGGTGGTAAGCCAGTGATAAAATTCACTGCAATATGGGGCCAAGGACGTTTGGGGATCTCCGGGGGTTGAAGAAGACCAAACGGACCTTGTTGATGGATTTGTTGCGAGAGCAGACGAAACAGGCTTGAACATAGTCTCTGACATCTTTATGTAAATGAGGCCAGCAGAACCTAGGGGAGATGGGAGCTGTGGTTCGACTGGAACCAGGATGATAGGAGAAACAAGGAGTATGAAACCAGTGTATTACTCGGGAACGTACAGTTGATGCAAGAAAAACAGACTTCTGTGGGGAAAACCGAGGATCAGATTCATGACGGTGGGCGTTTTGGACAATACCTTTGATTTCCCAGGTCACGAGCCAATCACAAAGTCAGGGCAAATGATGGAAGCTGGTTCTTGAGGTGTGTCATCCAGAGAGAACTGTCGGTAAAGAGCGTTTGGCTTTATGTTCTTGGAACTGGTCTGTAAGAGATAGACATGTTCAAACGAGAACAGAACAGAGACAAGCGAGACCGTCTGGGGTTGAGACATTTAGCAGATTGGATATATTTAAGGTTCTTGTGATCTGTCCTGACCAGCACTGGGTGATTAGCGCCCTCCAACCAGTGACGCAATTCTTCCAGGGCAAGCTTGATTGCTAGTAACTCTCGATCTCCCAACTAGTACAGGGGCTTGAGCTCATCTACGAAATCGAGCCTGTGCCCACCTGAGCGCTTTACCAGACAGCTGACCAATAATGTACGCTATCTTGGCATCATCATTCACGAAAGATTATGGTGAAAAGGCGAAAACCAACGAACAATACGGCAAAGACCCACTGCAACTTCCAGCCTCTCCGTTATACCTTTCAGGAACGGGAACTGAAACCCCGCAGTGAACCGGAACCAGACGTTGATGAGGAGGTGGAGGTAAGCTGCAGCGCCCTCATACGGCGGAGGATTGGGATCGATCTGGGAGTACGGTTCTGAAGGGGGTGTGTAATTTGGTCGAGTGTTTGATTAGTGGTGGCTTGCTGTTCTTTCATAGTGTTTAAGCTTCTGACCCACATAAACCAGAGGACTCTCAGGAGTAGAATAAAAAACTGAATTCATTGAATGGATGGTTGTATGATCTTAAGACAGAGAAACGGCGAGCACGACAGGAAGCAGCTATAGCAACAAGTAACGGCAGGACCGATGCGGGAGACTGGAAGCTTCTGGAGGGTGAGGACAGAGAAGGTGAGTTTGAGTTGTGGAGAGAAGATGGTAATTAGAGACGGGTCTTACTTTGGTTGTGGGTTGATGACGCGAGGGAGAGGTGAGTGGGCTGAGGTTTCCTAGTGGGGAGTCCTGAGATGATGGTTGTCCAGAGGATGCATGGAAGGTTGGGGTGATGGCTGGAGCGGGCAGACAGAGCTGAGCCAATAAGGAACGGAGACCAGAGTAGTTGTAGATGTCCACAGGTTCTTCACAGATGAAATTGAGCACTGGAGGATTTAAACTGAATACCTAGGCTGAGTACATAAAAAGTTACTGGAGGCACGAAGAAAAAACTTTAACAAAGTAAAAACATAAATAGCAAGAGAACAACAAGGAAAACTAGAAGCTACAAGAAATTTCAAGAAGTAATGGCGCTGAGAAACTCATGACGTTACCAGGAGTAACAAACACTAAGGCGATGAGTAGCTGCTCCACCGCCACACTTATACAGCTCCAGCTCGTCAGGAGATGAGAAACACCTGTGCAGACTGCACAGGTATAGAGACACGCTCCAGCCAGAATGGAGCTCTGGCGACCCCCAGTGGACAACCTAACAAGGTGCAGAAAAACCTCCTATCTCAGAAGGCTCAGATGGAACAAAACACTTTAAACAGAGATCCGACTCCAGAGCCACATTCCATGTCTCCTTGCTTAATGAGGTAGTAGTTATGTTTGGGAGGATGCCATCAATTTAAGTTTTAATAGATTAAATTTTATCAATGAAGAATTCCATTAAGTCGTTACAGCAAAGAGCTGGAGGATTTGGAGGGCACAACAGAGTTTTCCTTTCTCGTAAGTTTGGCAACTGTTTTAAAAAGAAACCTAGGATTGTTCTTATTCTCCTCTATTAATAATGTCAAATATGCAGATCTAGCTTGGCGAAGGGTCCTTTTATACAGATGCACGCTGTTTTTCCAGGATAAAAGGACTCCTCTAAAAGGTATGAAGTTCTAAATTAAATCAGGGAGCCAACTTCCGATGAGTAATCACTTTCCTTTTTATGGAACCTATGTTGTCTATTGCAATACGCAATGAGGACGTAATACTATGAACAACAGCATCAATTTTTGTAGGGCATGACATTTATTTCTGCCCTCCACTGCGTTTCTCTGAAATACTGAAGAAATTAAAGGTGGAATGGATTCTTTAAAGGTTGTAACAGAATTGTCTTATAGACACCTACTATAATGAAAATGTCTTTCAGATTTTGAGTACTCAGTAAAAAAGAACTCAAAAGTTATCAAAAAAATGTCAGAAAGGAGAAGGTTATGAGGCAGTACTGTAACTTTTTCACACTCAATGCCATAAGTCAGCACAAAGTCTAAAGTGTGACCCAGAGAGTGGGCAGGTGTCTGGATGTTTTTAATAAAGCCTAATGAGTCAAAAATGACAGTAAAGGCTACATTTGGGCTGTCAGTTTTGGTGTCAGCATGAATTTTAAAATCTCCCACTATAATGATTTTATCTGTGTTTCACGCTAATTCAGATAAAAAATCTGAGATCTGATCTATAAATTCAAAGTAAGGACCAAAGTAAGGATGATACAAAATAAACTGAAGTGATTAAAATTTTTTAGAGGTTGGATGAGTAAGGCTAAGGGTTAAATGTTCAAAAGAACTATAACTATTAGTAGGCATGGGATTAATTAATAAATCTGATTGAAAAAGGCTTCCTACTCCTCCACCTCTCCCAGTATTTATAGGAATGTGAAAGTTTGAATAATTAGAGGGAGTTGATTCGTTTATACTTACATAATCCTCTTGCTGCAGCCAGGTATCTGTGAAAAAACGCAAATCAATTTGATTATCAAGAATTAAGCCATTGACTAATAAGAGGGAGCGTTACAATAAGCCACACTTAATAGTTGCAAATTTTTGTTTAATCTGAGTTGTTTTTATCTTTATGAGAATTTCAGGATTAGCTCTTTTTAGATTGATCTTTAATCAAGAATCAAGAATCAGTTTATTTATATAGCACCAATTTAAAACAGGTGTCGTCTCAAGGCACTTCACAGAAAATCAATTAAAATCAAAGATACATCATAACAAATCAATTTAAAAAAGTTTCCAATATAAGGAACCCCAGCAGATTGGATCGAGTCATTGACTTGCAGCATTCACTCCTCTTGAATCAGAAGACCAAAACCATGGCTTGTGTTGTCGTTGACTTTACAGCAATCCCTCATACTGAGCATGCATGTAGCGATAGTGGAGAGGAAAAACTCCCCTTTAACAGGAAGAAACTTCCAGCAGAAACAGGCTCAGTACAAGCAGCCATCTGCCACGACCAACTGGGGGTTTGAAAAGACAGAAAGCTAAATTAGAAGCACAGGATACTGAAATAATAGAGTTTATAGCAGCAGTTGTAGAGCGTCACTGGAAGCATCTCCGCCCATGTTCTCATCCAAGAAGCTGTCTCAGCTAACAGAACGCCAGCCCAGGTGTGGTTACTATGGAGAGAAGAACACTAAGAGAAAACAAAATGTTAGCAAGTTTGAAATTTGGTAACTAAGTAGATTGGACAAAGGAGGAAAGTAGCATAGAGAGAAGTCGTCGGATTGTCCTCCAGCAGTCTAAGCCTATAGCAGCATAACTATAGAAAAACTTCAATAACTTAACCCTATACACTGAGACATGAAGAAGGTAGCGCAAAGGAGAACCGTCTGTCAAGACTGAGTTCCTCCCCAACCGGATTAGGCTGTCTTCTCTACCTCTTAAGCCTAGATTTGAAACTAGACAGGGTGTCTGCCTCACGGACTTAAGCTGGAAGCTGGTTCCACAGGAGAGGAGCCCGATAACTGAAAGATCTGCCTCCGATTTTGATTTTAGAGATTCTAGGAACCACCAGTAAACCTGCAGTCTGAGAGCGAAGTGCTCTGTTAGGGACATAAGGAGTAATCAGATCTCTGATATACGATGGAGTTTTATTAGTGAGGCATTTATATGTCAAAAGAAGAATCTTAAAATCTATTCTAAGTTTAACAGGAAGCCAATGAAGGGAAGCTAAAATCGGGGAGATATGATCTCTCTTTTTAGGTTTAATCAGAACTCTTGCTGCAGCATTTTGGACCAACTGTAGACTTTTAATTGCACTTTGTGAACTTCCTGCTAATAAAGAGTTACAATAGTCCAGCATTGAAGTAACAAATGCATGGACTAGCTTTTCAGCATCTGCCCTAGAGAGAATATTTCTAATTTTTGCTATATTCCTAAAATGAAAGACGGAAATCTTACAGACCTCTTTTAGATCAGACTTGAAAGACATTTCCTGATCAAAAATAACACCAAAGTTCTTTACATTGTCACCAGATGCCAACCTGATTCTATCCAGGTCAAGTGGCTGACTAAGCAATTTCTTTTTTAGAGGTTCTGATCAAAAGATAACAACTTCTGTCTTTTCAGAGTTCAAGAGCAGAAAGTTTAAAGTCATCCACATTTTTATGTCATCTAGACATGCCTGTAATCTACCAAACTGACTGGATTCATCAGGATTTATAGATAAATACAGTTGTGTATCAACAGCATAAAAGTGGAAATTAACACCATGCTGTCTGATGATTTTACCAATAGGGAGCATGTATATAGTAAATAGAATTGGGCCAAGTACAGAACACTGTGGTATTCCACTATTCAAACTGGGATCTATCAGACAAATATAATTTAAACAAGCCTAGTGCTGTTCGCTTGATCCCCACAGCGTGTTAGAGCCTTTCAATGAGGACATTGTAATTGACTGTGTCAAAAGCAGCACTGAGATCTAACAGAACTAGATTAGACACGAGCCGTTTGTCTGAGGCCATGAGAATATCATTTGTAACTTTAAGGAGAGCTGTCTCAGTGCTATGATGAGCTCTGAAACCTGACTGAAATTCTTCAAATACATCATTATTCCTCAAATGCTCTCTCAGTTGATTAGCAACAATTTTTTCAAGGATTTTAGATAAAAAAGAATGATTAGATATGGGTCTGTAATTTATTAAGTCTTCTTGATAAAGAGAAGGTTTCTTAAGTAGGGGTTTTATTACAGCTACCTTAAGAGCCTCTGGTACATAACCATTCACTAATGAAAAATTAATCATTTCCACAATGGGGGTAATAATAATAGGAAATACTTCTTTAAACAATTTTGTCGGGATTGGATCCAACATACAAGTTGAATGCTTAGATGAAGAGGCTTAGATGAAGAAAATATTTTTGAAAGCTCAGAAGGCTCAACTGGAACTAAACACTTCAAACAGAGATCAGGCTACAGAGCAACATTCAGTACCTCATTGCTTACTGAGGTAGTAGTTATGTTTGGTAGGATGCCATCAATTTTAGTTTTAATAGATTCAATTTTATCAATAAAGAATTCCATAAAGTCATTTTAGCTAAGAGTTGGAGGAATGGGTGATATAACAGAGTTTTCATTTCTCGTAAGTTTAGCAACTGTATTAAAAAGAAACCTAGGATTGTTCTTATTCTCCTCTATTAGTAAAGTAAAATATGCAGATCTAGCTTGGGGAAGGGTCCTTTTATACAGAAGCACGCTGTTTTTCCAGGATAAATAGGACTCCTCTAAAAGCGAAAACCGCCATTTCTTCTCCAATTTCCTGGTTTTTCCCTTCAAGGTACGAAGTTCTGAATTAAACCAGGGGGCCAACCTCCTATGAGTAATCACTTTCCTTTTTATGGGGGCTACGTTGTCTAATGTTGCACGCATGAGGACGCAATACTATGAACAACAGGATCAATCTTTATAGGGCATGAAATTCATTTGTTGCCCTCCACTGCGTTTCTCTGAAATACTGAAGAAATTCGAGGTGGAATGGATTCTTTTAAAGCTGTAACAGCATTGTTCGATAGACACCTACTATAAAGACATTTTCTTTCATATTTTAAGTACTCGGTGATAAAGAACTCAAAACTTATCAAAAAAGTGTCTGAAAGAAGAGGTTTATGAGGCAGCACTATAACTTTTTCACACTCAATGCCATAAGTCAGCACAAGGTCTAAAGTGTGACCAAGAGAGTGAGTAGGTGTTTGGATTTTTTGAGTGAAGCCAATTGAGTATAAAATGGCATTAAAGGCTACATTTAGACTTTCATTTTTGGTGTCAACATGAATGTTAAAATCTCCCACTATAATGATTTTATCAGTGTTTAACACTATTTCAGATAAAAAATCTGAGATCTGATCTATAAATTCAGAGTTAAGGACCTGGCGGGTGATAAAAAATAACAAACAGAAGTGGTTTAATTCTTTTAGAGGTTGGATGCGGAAGGCTAAGAGTTAAATGTTCAAAAGAACTTTAACTATTAGTTGTTCTGGGATTAATTAATAAATCTGAGTGAAAAATGCTTCCTACTCCTCCACCTCTCCCAGTACTTTGAGGAATGTGAAAGTTTGAATAATTAGAGGGAGTTGATTTGTTGATACTAACATAATCCTCATACTGCAGCCAGGTTTCTGTGAGACAAAGCAAATCAATTTGATTATCAAGAATTAAATCATTAACTAATAAGGACTTTGAGGAGAGAGATCTGATGTTCAATTAGCCACACTTAATAGTTGTACATTTTTGTTTCATCTGAGTTGTTTTTATCTTTATGAGATTTTCAGGATTAGCTCTTTTTAGATTGATTTAATGTATTTGGTTTTGGCTGTGGGCAAGACACCGTCTCAATGGGATGTTGGGTAGGTAACTGTAGAGAAGCCGCGGAGAGGAGTTTTACTACGACTCTGCTTCCTGGTCTGGGCCCTGGTTTGTCAGTAATTTGGGGAGTTACTAAATTCGTCCATATTTCTAGAAAGAAGAGCGGCTCCATCCAAAGTGGGATGGATGCCGTCTCTCCAGGTCAGACCAGGTTTTCCCCAATAGGTTTTCCAATTATCAATGTAACCCACACCCTTCTCTGGACACCACCTAGATAACCAACGGTTGAATGACAACATGCGACTAAACATGTCATCACTGGTCCGATCAGGCAGGGGACCAGAGAAAACTACAGAGTCCGACATCGTTTTTGCAAACTCACACCGAAGCAGCACAATTTTAGTGACTTCCGATTGGCGTAACCGGGTGTCATTACCGGCAGCGTGAATAACAATCTTACTGTATTTACCATTATCCTTAGCCAGCAGTTTGAGGTATGATTTTATGTCGCCTGTTCTGGCCCCTGGCAAACATTTGACTATGGTTGCTGGTTTCTCTAAAGCAACGTTTCTGACTATGGAGCTGCCAATTACCAGAATCTGTTTCTCAGCAGTTGTATCGCTGAGTGGGGAAAATCGGTTTGAAACGTTAACAGGTTGGTGGTGAGCCAAAGGCTGGGTTCTGGGACTATGCTTTCTGCGTACAGTCACCCAGCTAGGCTGATTTCCCAGCTGCATGGGAACTGCTGGAGGATCACTAGGGCAACCTGTTCTTGTTGGCTCCACGCTAGCTAATGGGCTTCGGCTATCTGCGGGTGTTTCAATAGCACGGAGCCGAGCTTCCAATTCACACACCCTCGCCTCCAAAGTTAAAAAAATGCTAAATTTAATGCACGTACTATTATCTCTAAAGGAGGCAGAGGAATAACTAAACATCTGACACACAGAACAGGAAAGAAGAAAAGTAGAGGGAGAAGCCATAGTACCGCTAGAAGCTAAGCTAACTAAGCTAGCGAGTGCTCACGACACAAAAAAAGGTCTGTTTAGAACAATTACGGTTTCTAAAAACTTAATTGAAGCAGCAGAAATGTGTGATTAACGTGAAGGTGTGTTTAAAATTAGCTAAAAACGTCTCAGTACAGAGAATTAGGAGTAATAAGAGAGCGCGCGGAGCTAGCAGACGCTAACAGACACACGGAGCAACAACAGGAAGTGACGTCGATACGTACCACCGTCAGCGTCACCGTCAAAAAAAAATTATTTAGTTTACTTTTTAGTTTTGGCCATGGGCAGAACACTGTCTCAATAGGATAGCCGCAGAGAGAAGTTCTAAACTACGACTCTTCTTCCTGGTCTGGACCCTGTTTTGTCAGGAATTTGGGGAATTAATAAAGCAGCTTCTAGAAAGAAGAGCTGCTCCGTCCAAAGTGGGATGGATGCCATCTCTCTGGATCAGAGCAGGTTTTCCCCAAAAAGTTTTCCGATTATCAATGTAACCCACACAGTTTTCTGGACACCACCTGGATAACCGGCGGTTGAATGACCTAAAAGCTAAGCTAACTAGGCTAGTGCTCACTACACAAAGAAAAGGCCCGTTTAGAACAATTACGGTTTCTAAAAAAGTCAAGTGGAGCAAAAGAAATATGTGATTACTGAGCAGGTGTGTTTAGAATTGGCTAGAAACGTCTCAGTAAAGAGAATTTGGAGTCAATACGTCGATACGTACCACCGTAGACGTAATGTTAGTAACGAGAAGAAAAAGTTTCATTACCCACGCACCCCAATAAAATTAGGATAATATTGGTGATGTTTAACTTTACTAACACATCAAGTACATGACTGCTCCTTTTTTCTGTGCATTTGTCAAAACTAGAAAAATTAAATTAAATTTGCATTCACTTTGTAAGACGAATATTACTGCAGGTCAGTACATGCAAAAAAGAGCAAATGTATTTAAAAATCCTTAACATTCTGTTTATTGTAATTTTCCATAACAAGATTAAAGTAATAAAATGTGGAATAAAATGTTTCCAATTGGCTAAAACGTTTAGAAAACCCAGCAGAGTGTTTTGACTCACTTGCCATAATTACCTGTCCTGCATGAGCATGTAGCAATAGTAGATAATTGCTTGCATAGTGCCATTGGCTTTGCACTAACCCCTCACACTGAGCATCCACTACCAACAATGGTAAGTATAAAACGGATTCCAAAGTTGGTACACTAAACAAATTGTGAATAAAAACTGAATGCAATGATGTCGAGATGGCAAATGTCAATATTTTATTTGTAATATAATATAGATGACAGATCAAAAGTTTAACCTGAGTAAATGTAACAATTTAAAGGAAATATATGTTGAATCAAAATTTCAAAGTGTCAACAAAACCCAAAAAAGTTGGGACAATACCCAACATGATTGGGTATAAAAATACTTTTTTTTCCTTCTATTTATTGATTACTGAGGTGTTATATACATTGTAAAGCTAAACAGGACTGGGGGGGGGGTCCACAGAGTGAAAGGGAACATATACACATAACAATATTCAAATAGAAACAAACAAACAAACAATAACTAAAACAAACAAGCAAAACAAAGGAACCAAAAAACTAGCTGCTACTAGATCGCTCCTGAACCATCCTTGGGAAACTGCGAAATTGCAATTAATCATACCTGTGAAGATATAATTAGCAGAAAGCAGAGCAAACAGTATGTGGCACATAACATATAAATAAATATGAGGCAAACTTGGTGTTATTACAAACAGATTGGCACAGTTAAAGTGTTGTGATCTCTATAGTGTGTGATTGCGTGGGAGCATGCAGACATTTTGATGCAGGTATTACATGAATTATGCTCAGCCATGGGTACAGAGGGCCACTGACACCCCACTCCCAGAGCCCAGAACAAGCAGAGGAAGCACAAGGTCCAGGACTCTGGGGCCACATAACAGCACAGAGATCAGACAGCTCACAGCAGGGACACAACGCTCCCGCCCAGAGGACTGCAGAGGGGGCCCGGGGTAGAGCCTCCCGCGGCCACGGAGTAGAGGCCCCAGGGTACCAGGAGCAGCACGCCCATACCGCCAGGCCCCGGCCGCCCAGGCACTGGCCGGGGCACAGGACCCAAACACCCGAGCGCCCAGCAGATAGCCCGAGAGAGATAGGCGACCCCAGACAGCAAGCCAGGGCAGATAGATACAAGCCCCCGTGCCCCAAGTACTGCACCCCAGGACCGTGCGTCCGCAGGTGAGTGCAGCAGCAAGCAGTGAGGAAGGGTGAGGAGGGGGCAGGGCAAGACCCCCCCCCCCAACACGGGAATAGCATGGGAAGGCAGAGGACACCAAGTCACAGACCCAGCCCCACGCACATTCATACACAATCACACTCAGTCACTCACTCACTCAGTCACTCAAGGTATGGATGGGGTTGGTGTTTGGGGGGACCATCCTCTGGTGCAGCCCAGTGGGTGGCCCACGGGACAAGAAGTGTCCCCACCAACGCAGTCTCCACCGCCCTGGGCCCGCATATAAACCCCCCACCCAACCCAGATAGCACCCAGGAAACAGGAACGCAGAAAGACCCTTCCCCTCCCCCCTCTGGCCCAAAATGTTGATGACTTGGATGTGTTTAAAATTGTATGGAAGGAGATGTGGAGGGAAGCATGCCACAGTTTGCAGACAGTGGAGCTCCCCCCCAGCCCCACCCCAACCACAGGCCCTCAGTGTAAGGACATGCAAGGAGCCGGGAGCCGCGCAGAACCGGCAACGTGATCCCCGCTCTCCAGCTGCAGCACAGCCCCCGTCCCCAACCGCCCTTTGTGTGATGTGTTATTTGTGTTATGCAATAGTGACAATTTAAGAATGAGGGAGAGTGGTTCATAGAGTGCAACAAAGGGCCACTTCACCCCACTCCAGAAACCACACCTCTCCCCCAAAGACCCTAAGTGTGTGGGTGAGTATTGTGGACTTGACCCAGAGAGGAGAGGGGAGTAAGGTGTGATGGGACCAGATGGTTCAAAAGGCGCCCCCATCTCCCAGCCACCACCAGGGGACAGTAGGGGCAGAAATCCGCCCGACCCAGGACTGCAAAGATTGCAAAGGCTTTTAAGTTATCATCATCAACCGTGCATAACATCATCAAACAATTGGAACAATTGCTGTGCGTAAGGGTCAAGGCAGTAGAACTCTACTGGATCCTCGTTATCTCCGGGCCCTTAAATGTCACTGCACCTCAAACAGGAAAGCCACTGTCAAGGAAATAATAGAATGGGCTCAGGAATACTTTCAGAAAGCATCAGCGTCAAAGCGTCAGTGAACACAATCCACCGTGCCATCCGCCGTTGCTACCTGAAACTCTACAGTGCATAGAGGAAGCCATTTCTAAGCAAGCTCCACAAGCTCAGATGTTTGCACTGGGCCAAGGGTCTTTTAAAATGGAGTTTGGCAAAATGGAAGACTGTTCTGTGGTCAGATGAGTCACGATTTGAAGTTCTTTATGGAACCTCTGGACCAGAGAGGACAAGGATAAGCCAAGTTGTTATCAACGGTCCGTTCAGAAGCCTACATCAATGATGGTATGGGGTTGCATGAGTGCTTGTTGCATGGGCAGCTTGCATGTCTGGAAAGGCACCATTAATGCTGAGAACTATGTTCAGGTTCTAGAACAACATGCGCTCACATCTAGACGTCATCTCCTTTAGGGAAGATCCTGCATTATTCAACAAGATAATGCCAGACCACATTCTGCAGCAATCACAACATCATGGCTACGTAGGAGAAGGATACGGGTACTGAAATGGCCAGCCTGCAGTCCAGATCTTTCACCTATAGAGAACATTTGGCGCATCATAAAGAGGAAGGTGCGACAAAGAAGGCCCAAGACGATTGAACAGTTAGAGGCCTGTATAGATCACGATTGGGAGAGCTTTCCTATTTTTAAACTTTCCCCAGACGTCTGTTGTAGGAAAAAGGGGGGATGACACACATTGGTAAAAAATGGCCTTGTCCCAACTTTTTTGGGATTTGTTGACGCCATGAAAGTTTAAAACAACATATTTTTCCCTTAAAATTATACACATAGTTTAAACTTTTGATCTGTCATTTGTGTTCTATTCTGAATAAAATATTAGATATTGGCACCTCCACATCATTGCATTCAGTTTTTATTCACAATTTGTTTAGCGTTGTAACTTTTTTGGAATCAGGTTTGTAAGTCTCACTTTTAGCAGCCATGTGCCACAGCCAACAGTCTTTGAGAAGAAAGGGCATGCACATAAATAAACACAGAAGCATTGATCATAGAGTAATAGTATGTTAAAAAAAACTAAAATCAACAGCCCCAATTAACAAGAACCAGCTTTTAACTTTTTTTAACACAGAAACTTTACCTACAAACAATCATCTGCTTGTTTTTGTCAGTTGTGGCAGATGGTTGCTCCTATTGAGCCATATTCTGCTGGTGGTTTCTTTCTGTTAAAGGGAAGATTTTTCTCACCACTGTCACAGTGTGCCTTCTCTGTTTAAGGAAATGAAGTAAACCCAATGATCCATGCTGTGGTCTACTGTCTCACTGTGCTGGTCTAGGAGGAGTGAATGCTGGAAGTTATTGACTCGATGGAATCTGCACCATAGACTCCAAATAACCTCATGCCACAACCCAAATCCCCAAACTTCCCTAGAGCATTAAATTAACTTTCCTCAATTTAAAGAACTCCCAAATATATGACCTACAATAGTCTCTCCTTCACCATGACATGTTTCAATTTAAAGATATTTGTGGCAGCTTTCGCCATAACCACATCTGGTTCTTTACCTAATAACCAATTGAAAGCTCCTTCTTTATTTAGTTGAGTGTCTGAACAATAACACAGTGGGATCAATCATAATAAATAAATAAATAAATAAGCTTTTTGCTCGAAGTGTCATTTTACCACATAAATACCTCTTTATCTATCACAGATTCACTGGAAATCGTTTGCAGTGGGCTGGACATTTGAAAACTGATTGTGTTAAATTATGTTATTCCCTCACCTGGCAGTTTCTTTACTGAACCTCATCCTAATTTTAAATGAGAAAAGCATATAAAACATTTTGATTGCACATTGACTTGAAGTAATAATGCTGTAGATGGGAGGCCCTTATTAGTACAGTCAAACAGAAAGAGTGTATGCCCATTTTCCCTTTCCTGACAGTATCCCCCAACAGTGAAGCAGATCTAGCTTTTACACCTGCACTCTGGCTGTCCAGAGGATTAAAACACATCCCTTTCTACATCTCCTTGCAGCCCTGCTATTTAAAGTAATTAACCTTAATTTGCCCAAAAAGACAAATTTGTATTAGCCGATTGCCTCTTAAGTGGTGACTGCCGTCCATCTCCCTTTGCACCTAATGACCTTAATCAAAAATCAGCCATCTGATCTTGATTTTAAATCATGTTTTAATTGGAAGCTTCATTCTGGTTAATAGTTTTATAATTTGCACGCTCTAACAGTTCCACCACTGGGAGCTGCTCCAATTTTCTTGCTCCTTTAAAGCTGCCACAGTGGTGAGCACTTTCCCTTCTCCAATCTGCACAGCCAAAAAATGTTAAAATATATAATAAACACAAGACAATATAATATGGTGCATTGACAGACATACAACGTCTACCCATTTAGCTTAATTCGATAGCTCTTTGGACAACATAGGTTTTATGGGAAACTTTGCAAAATTTGTTCTTAATCCTATTTCCAGGGACTCAAAGATTCCAATCGTGTTTAGCAGTTGAATACTTAACTTCTAATATGAGAAAAGGAAACAGGGACTAACTAGAGACTACTAATAAAATTATCCAACTGGGCAACGCTTCAGCTCTTGAGACCCAGTCTATTTTCTGTGTTCCAGCTGTTCACCATTCCAGTGGTTGGCCTGTGTTGACCCTACACAGCTTACCGCAATAGTAAGAAATTGTATATCGTTTTTGGACTCAAGGCCTAGCAATATTGCATCATTTATTTCAATTTAATTGTCTCTGGTTTTGTATCCTGTGCAGTCAGAACAGTTTATTTTTTTATATATTTTCTTTTGATTTATTGACAGAACACGAAACACAACAGGAAATAATTTATACCTGTGGCAATCAAATTCCATAATTTCTCTCTTAATATGTGACTCACCTGTGGAATATTTTGTGCAATCTGTTTATACGTATGTGCAATAACAAATAATGCAACCATCAAACAGGTGTAAATAACTTAAATTGTATTTGAAAAATCTTGTTTTTCCTTTCAGGTTCTGTAGCTAGTAGAGAATTTATTTCTATCTAAATAATAACTATAATGAATAAAATATTTTTTAATATGCATTGAATATAAAACTAATTAACATTACTTTACAAAAATTTGTTTAAATAAATCCAATCGTACTTATCCTATATTAAACAATGTTGTCCAGTTCAGTTTATAATATAATTTTATTAATAACAGTATTCTATATAAGTTGCAGATTCCCCACTCCAGGGAGGTTTCAGAGCTAAAGCCACACAACATATAGTGCTATGAAGAATAAAAAACTTGACCAACAGCCAAATAGTCCTGATAAGGTGGGATCCTCAACAAGTTACTTGGGGAAGACAGGAGCTTCCGTGTTGTGGAAGCTTCAGGCATCATAGCGGCAAAGATAACCAGGCATGTTACTTAATACATAAGGGCATTGGTAGTGTGTAGGGTAGTGGGCTTCAAATTGGTGGGTTGCTGTTGCATCCTGTCAAATGTCAATGTGCCCCTTGGAAAGGCAGCCCAATGTATTGGTGTGCCTATTTCTTCACATTTGTGGATACACATGGCTTTATTTTAAAGTACTTTGAGTGGTCAGTATGATTAGAAAAGTGCTTTATAAGTTAAGGCCATTTATCATTTAAATTGGAAGTGTCATATTTTTCAGGTATCTGACCCACATAAAACGGAGAACTCTCAGGAATGCAATAATAATAGTTTATTGAAACTAATGTGTTGTTGGTCTTGAGGCAGGAAACAACGGTCACGGCAGGGAGAGAAAGGGAAACCTAAGGAACTGTAATAGCGACGCGGGGAGGTGAGACAGAGCAGGTGAGTTGATGTAGTGAAGTGAAGGTGAAACACAGGTTTGAGCTTACTTGGTGATGACTTATAGTTGACTCCAGGGAGGAGTGAGTGGAGAGACTTTCCAGGGGTGGATCCTGAGAGGTGGTTGTCCAGGGGGTGCACGGCAGGTAGAGAGAGCCTGGAGCGAGCAGACCAAGCAGACCAATTAGAAAAGTTACTGGTGGCACAGACAACAAAGAACTCAAAAAGAAACAAAATAACTACAAAAACCACTAGAAACAAACAAACATTAGAAACCTAAACTAGGAACTGAAACTGGAGACTTGAATAATACCAGCAAGCTGGCTCTGAGGACAAGCAACGTTACCAGGAGTAAAAAAACTCAGGCGACGAGGAGCTTGTTCACCGCTCCTCTTAAGCTGCTAAGCTCATCTGTGCCAACAGGGAGCATCTGTGTAGCAGCACCTGAGTGTTGTCTCCCATGGTACTCTAGGAACCTCTTAGACTCCAGCTTTCCATTCAGACAATTTTCTGTAATTTTACTTCTCTGTATTGTCCCTAGTGATATTCTCCTAGTAATATTCTCTCAGTCCGAAGGAGCTACGGCAGTAGAACTTGCCGTAGCCCCCTCAGACCTGACACCCAACGACTGGTAAACCTCTTCTCTAGCCATTGGCTGCAGAAACCAGATTCTGTACTACCCGCCCCAGCAACTATCAAGGACCTATGGATCTACCATGTGCAAAGCTCCCAATTCCCAATGTCGTCATTTACTTTCCCCAGACCATCAATCTGCTCAGCACATTTAGGATCAAGCTGTACTTTAGTCCTTGTTTAATAAACCTCCTTTTGCTGATTTCTGTTCTCCCGAGTTGCTTACTGTATGTGGTTCAGAAGCTTACCTAAAACTATGACTACTCCAGATTAGAACTATTTTAAACAAGAACATTACCAGTTTTTACAAAGTAACAATAAATAATGACATACCAGTCTAGAGCTCTTCCAAATGTATATGATCTGTACTATTGGAGAATTTATTTATTGGAATCACTAAAAAAAATACTAAAAAAGAGGACGCCTTCATGATCTAGAGCTTTTGTACAAGGAAAAACTAAAGGAAAATGCTTTCAGCAGATAATTTAACAACTTTAAATTCATTGTCGTCACCATTAACTGAAAATGGGCTTTTAACCCCAAATGACAAGAGGAAAAGGCCAGCGATTACAAATGTAGGTATATGTGTAGTAATATTCAAGGTTTCTTCCTGGCTTCTGCTTGCAGTGTGAGGTGTTTTTCTTTGTTAGTATAAGTGTTAAGTTTTAAGAAAATTCAGAGTTCTTACTGCTTCTTTACTCTATGCTATGAAGGTTTTTGCCCCCTCAAGATATGCATTTTTTACATTGTGAAAAATGTTTTTATACAAGGCAAAGGTAACCTGTGTAATACTTAAGGTTTTTAAAAAAAAAAAGACTTTATTTTTATTATCAAAATTAAAATGCTTTCTAAACCAACTTAGCTGTATGTGTAAATTTATTTCTAAACCTAAAAACTGGTCTTGTCGTGCTCAAATAAAATCTAGCATCTGCAAAGACTGCCAGTGAGTTTTTTATAGCACTGTTAAGGAACACTCTAAACTAAACTCTATTATTTCAGTATCCTGTGCTTCTAATTTAGCTTTCTGTCTCTTCAAACCCCCAGTCGGTCGTGGCAGATGGCTGCTTGTACTGAGCCTGGTTCTGCTGGAGGTTTCTTCCTGTTAAAGGGGAGTTTTTCCTCTCCACTGTCGCTACATGGATGCTCAGTATGAGGGATTGCTGTAAAGTCAGCGACAACACAAGCCATTGTTTTGGTCTGCTGATTCCAGAGGAGTGAATGCTGCAAGTCAATGACTCGATGCAATCTGCTGGGGTTGCTTAGATTGGAAACTTTTTCAAATTGATTTGTTATGATGCTTCTTTGATTTTAATTGATTATCTGTGAAGTGCCTTGATACGACACCTGTTGTAAATTGGCGCTATATAAATAAACTGATTCTTGATTCTTGACTAATCCTGGGAAGGTTACAATGGTTCAATGTTTTCTTTATTCGTAGATGATTGATCTTACTGTAGTGTCCATGAACCCCAAAGCAAGATAGATAAAAGATGTATCTGACTTTTTTCAAGTTTACTACCTTCAGGCCCTGTGCGGTATGAACATTTTTGATATGTTTTAGTCTATTCAGTGTTGTCAGACACATTTGATTTCATGAGATTCATGATTCTACAGGTCTTGCAGTAATCTAGGGTGGTTGTGGGTTTGTAAATTAAATTAGAAAATATTTCTAGTCAGGCTCCTTTTGGTTATCTTACTGTTTATTGAAATCATAGTATAAAAATGCATTTTTTTTTATTCAGGTTATTCTTTGATGTTGAAATTATTTTGTTATAAAAAATTATCTTATAATCAACTGGTCCACTGAAGCAATCAGAATCACCTTTTAAATGTATAGTGCCAACTCACAACGTTACCATTGACAATGGGTAAGAGTTAATTGTCTGAGATTTTGCTGCCGCAGAGATTGTAGATTTTATATTTCCCCTAAAAAACATTTGCTCGCTATTTATTCACAACCACACTGGTGATGAAAATGGTGCTCTGGTATGTAACTATACAAACATACTCAGATGATTGTTGTTTGCAGAGCCCTTTGTATCAGTAGAATGACAGAATTGACAAGCACTTTGTCTCCCCTTTCTAACCTCACTTTCCATCTCCTGTCTATTGAGTTTCCCTTATCTATTCATTTCCTACACCAGGTAGCCATTTCTCACTCTGTCCATTTCATCATTGGCTTTCTGTGTCATCCCCACCTCCTCTTTTTCTTTTCTTCTCCCCGCCTTGTACTCAGCTGAGAGTACTGAGTTCAGGGAGAGACAATGGGCTAATGCTGAAATAAACGTTACCAGCTTTACACTATTGCCAAGCAACAAGAGATCAATCTCCCTATCACTCTGTACCAAAAAGGCAGACAGGAAGAGGGGAATGTGAGCACCTAGGCCAGAAAGTTTTTAAAATATGAAAATTTAGATCAAGTTGTCTTAACTTTGATCTGTGGATCAATGGTCTTACAACAGTATGGTATCTGCAATATTTTATTTTTAATTACAAACAAAGTAAACGAGCAAAATTACATATCTCTTTGTAGAGATAAACTATTAGGGTGTTCCGTCTGTTTTAATAAAAATGAAAAGTTGTATTTAGGTGTTTTTTGATATTAAGCCAAACTCTAATATTGCAGGACTGGCTTTTGGTGCAAGCAGGGTGCCATAAAAAAGGGATAGAAAAATAGTAACCCACTATTCTTTAAAAAAACTTAAAAACCTCATCTACGTGTGCTGAACTGCCATTCTCTATAAGTGCATGGAGAACAGCGAAATGATCCAGTGGGAAATGAAAGGAGAGGGCAAATTTAAATACTAAAATCTGTTGCAATCAGGATGAAGTGATTACAAACATGGTGTAACATGGAGAGGGAGCTGCATTGCTTGGTATAATTTTTTTTTAGCACAATGTTCCCTCTCTGGATTTACAGTTATGATTCCATTTTGACATACCATATTAACACAGTGGACCTAAAATCACAGAAAAAACATAAAATCAGAGTACAAAAAAGTCATATTTTTTACTGTGAAAACCACAAATTTGTTTAAAGAACAATTTTCACAACTTGGAATTCAAATACAAATTGTAAATTTTAAAACCCTTCATTTGCAGTAATATTTTAAATGAACAGTATAGTGAACATAACCTATTTCTTTTTTTTATTCATATGTGTTTTGGTAATCATATTTTTAATTTTCCATTTTTATATTCAGTCTAACTACTGGGCTACTCCAATTGCCGCCTATTGCTTTAAGTTAAAAATATGGAATTTTT
Organism: Orestias chungarensis; assembly: GCA_032876305.1. Classification (NCBI taxonomy): domain Eukaryota; kingdom Metazoa; phylum Chordata; class Actinopteri; order Cyprinodontiformes; family Cyprinodontidae; genus Orestias; species Orestias chungarensis. The sequence continues at coordinate 70,379 of JAVLVB010000190.1, forward strand.
TTTTTTTTAGGTTACAATGGAATTACCATCAGAAAGTCCCCAAAATGCCATTAAAGCCTTCAGCTTATGCAAAACACTGCAGCAAGAATTCTAATAAAAATTAAAAAGATTTATCATATAACCCCTAGTTTCCTTTCATTGGCTCCATGTCAAATAAAGGTCCTCGCTTATGTGCACCCCAGGATTTTGGTGCTGCCCACTCGCTCTACAGCAGCGCCATCGACGGTCAGTGGTGGGTGTTAAGTGTGACCCTTCCTGAAGTCAACAACAATCTCCTTGGTCTTACTGACATTTAGCAGGTGGGTGTTGTTGCTGCACAACTTGGTCAGAAGACCTCCTCCCTGTAATGGGTTTCGTCGCCCCTGGTGATGAGGCCCACCAGGGTTGTGTTGTCCCCAAACTTTACTATGTGGTTGGAGGTGGGGGTTGCTTTGCAGTCATGTGTCAGCAGGGTGAAGAGCAGTGTACTGCTACTCGAGGTGGAGTTGTTGTGGTGTTATGGTATTGAATGCTGACTGAAGTCATTGAACAGCTTTTTCACATACGAGTCCCTTTTGTTCAGGTGGGTGAGGGCAGGGTGAAGGGCATAGCAGATTGCATCTTCTGTGGATCATTTCGCTCTGTATGCGAACTGAAAGTGGTCCAGGGTGGTGGGAAGATTGGATCAGCCGTTCAAAGAACTTCGTGATGATGGGCATCAGCGCCACTTGACAATAGTCGTTGAAGCAGGATGGAGCCAATTTCTTTGGCACATGTATGAAGGTTGCAGTTTTGAATAGTGATGGAACAATGGCATGCTACAATGAGGTGTTAAAGACATCAGTGAAGACATCTTTTAGCTCCTCTGTCTTTCAGCCTGAGATGTTGTCTGGTCCCGCTGCTTTGTGGGGGTTGATTTTGCAGAGGGTAGCATGTCGGCTGAGAGGCGCAGGGTTTGGTCATGGGGGGGTGTATTTTGTGAGCATGTGTTGTTTTGTGCATGTGTTGTCTTTTGTGGGCATGTGTTGTTTTGTGCTTCAAAGTTAGGGTTGTTTAGCAGAGAGATGTTGCTCTCACAGCTCTGTGGCGCCGGCTTGTAGTCCACTAGGTTCTGGATGCCCTACCATAGGCTCTGTGCGTCTCTGCTGTCCTTGAAATGAGTGGTTATTTTCTTTGTGTAGTCTGGTTTCGCCGTGTTAATTCCACAGGACAGGTTGTCTCTCACTGTTTTCAAGCCCTGTTTGTCCTCTGCTCTGAAGGCTTCATCTTTGGCCCTCAGGAGCTTTAGGACATCACCTGTTAGCCATGGTTTGTGGTTTGCCTGGGTGATGATAGTTTTTTTGTCAGTCAGATCATCAATGCATTTTGTGATGTAGGTCACAGTGTCTGTATACTCCTCAATGTCTGTTTGGCCATTGTAGGTAACTGCTTGTTTAAACATATTCCAATCTGTTGTTTCAAAACAGTATTTGAGAGCAGCAGAGGCACCCTCTGGCTATAACCTGTTGTCCCTCTTTGCCGGTCTGATGGCTTTCACACCTTGCCTGTATGCGGGCATAAGCATTAAAGTAAGGTGATCCGAGAGTCCAATGAGTGGTAATGGGATGGCTTTGTATGCTCTTTTTTATTTTTGTGTAAGCCAGATCCAGGATATTGTTCCCTATGATAGGGAAATCCAAGTGTTGGTAGAGTTTTGTGGAGACCAGATTTGAGGACTGCATGGTGGAAATCTCCGACCAGGATGAGGAAGCCATCTGGGTGTGCGGTCTGTTGTTCACTGATGGCTTAGTACAGTTCATTTAGTGCTGCGTTCCTCTCCCCGTTGTTTGCTGGTGGGAGGGATTTAAATTGCAGCCAGCAAGATTGTGGTAAACACCCTCGGCAGGCAAAAAGGACGGCACTTTGTCAGTGGTGAGCACTGTTTCCATACCACCACAGCATCCCGGCACTACGAGTTCCGGAGATAAACAGACACACCTCCTTCACACTTGTGTTCTCTGTTATTTCCATTCACAAGTGCCTGGTCAGCTCTCTATTATGCTAGCTCCTCTAGTTGTACGGCAGAGTCGGAATGTTGTCATTAAGAAAAGTTTCAGTGAAAACAAGCACACAGCAGTTACTCACTGTTCGGTTTGCCAACATCCGCAGTCTGATATAGTCCATTTTGTTGTCCAGTGATCGTACGTTGGCCAGTAGGATCGATGGTATTGCTGGGTGTGTTAGGTTAGCCGCTATCCTAGCCCGGGTACCACTGTGCTTGCCCCTTTTGTTTTCCCCCTAACACCGCTTTCGACGCTTCCTCTTTGGGGGAGGACTCTTCGGCGAGTCCGGTGTTATTGCGGGCCATCGGAGTAGTCTGAGCTCCTTTATGATCTCCGTTGTAAAGTTCTCCAAAATATTGGAAGGTTTGTTTTTCCGGATGTTAAGGAGATTCCATTGGTTGTACTCGTATTCCGACACAGTTTGACAAAACCAACATGTAGAACTTCCAGACAAAGACAAACAATTCACCGTATTCTTGGGAATGCGAGTGTCCATTGTGTCTGCACGCGCCGGCATTTTGGACTTCAATATGGACTTAAATATGTTCTGAATAGGGCACTTTGCTCTAAAACAGCAGTTTTATTAAATCTCTAAAAGTAGAATGTGAAGCAGATCTTCTTTTATCAGGGTCCTCTCTGGTGGAACCAGCTCTTATTTTTATTTCATGTGAGGCAGACACCCTGTCTACTTTTAAGCTTAACATACTTCCTTTTGGAAAATGTCAATAGTAAGGAGGAGGCAGAGAGTACAGCTAAATGTCGGGGCTGTAGGGCAATCTGACCACTTTTCCTCACTCTTCTACATCTTCTCCTATGCAATCTGCATTAGTTGCATGTATTTCAACTCTTTACTGTTTTATTTCAGTGTTTGCTCTCCACATTTGGTCTCACGTCAGCTGTGACAACTTCCTAGAGGTGAGAATCAGTGCTGTCCGCAACTCCTATTTTTACCTTTTTACTCTTTCTTTAACAAAGAAGGTAAACTATATAAACTCCTCTGCTTCTTTTTCTTATCTGTCTTCTCAAACCCCTGGTAAGTTGTGGCAGCTGGCCAATCATATAAATCCATATTCTGGTTCGGTTGGAGGTTTCTTCCTCTCCAGAGTTGCTACATATATGCTTAGTATGAGGTATTACAGTAAAATAATGACAAAATGCAAAGTATTGTCTGTCTGCTGGTAAAACGTTCTATGCCGTGCTCGATCTGCCTGCTCCAACGTCCCTGAATTATCTTCTATACATGCCTCTGGAAAACCATGATCTTTGGACCCACATTCAGTCCACTCACCTCTCCCTGGCTGTGAAATTCAAGACTATCCCAAAACCAACCTTTAGTGGTGATTGTTTCTTTAACCAAACAACCAAAGTTCAAACAAGCCACTACTGCACTGGGGTTGGGTTTCGCACGCAGGCAAAATAAGTCCAATGTCCAAAACTTGAAGATTGCTTTAGATGGTTTATTTATCCAGCTGGCAAGCAAATAATACAAGCACAAGTTTTTCTTGTTTTTCCTACTGAACCTACACTTGTAATGAACCTATATTCTTCCTGTGTAACTGAGAGAAAATAAAACAACATCAAAGTAACAATAAATGAAGAATTACTAACCTAAAAATAAACTCTGTAAATAACCC